>JAHIAM010000075.1:0-60184 GCA_021605205.1 Aegilops longissima | reverse complement strand
TCTTGCTATTAGTAGTCATGTGAATTTTTTATTCGCTCGATATTCGATGAGATGTATGTTGTCTAGCCTCTAGTGGTGTTATGTGAACGCCGATCTACATAACACTTCACCATTATTTGGGCCTAGAGGAAGGCATTGGGATGTAATAAGTAGATGATGGGTTGCTAGAGTGATGTAAGCTAAAACCCTAGTTTATGCGCTGTTTCGTAAGGGGCTGATTTGGATCCATATGTTTCATGCTATGGTTAGGTTTACCTTAATACTTTTGTTGTAATTGCGGATGCTTGCAATAGAGGTTAATCATAAGTGGGATGCTTGTTCAAGTAAGAACATCACCCAAGCACTGGTCCACCCACATATCAGACTATCAAAGTACCAAACGTGAATCATATGAACGTGATGAAAACTAGCTTGACGATATTCCCATGTGTCCTCAGGAGCGCTTTTCCTATTACAAGAGTTTGTCCAAGCTTGTCCT
This sequence comes from Aegilops longissima, assembly GCA_021605205.1. NCBI lineage: Eukaryota > Viridiplantae > Streptophyta > Magnoliopsida > Poales > Poaceae > Aegilops > Aegilops longissima. The sequence continues at coordinate 59,706 of JAHIAM010000075.1, read as the reverse complement.
TTGCTACAAAAAGGATTGGGCCACCTTGCTGCACCTTATTTACTTTTGTTACTTGTTGCTCGTTACAAATTATCTTATCACAAACTATCTGCTACCACTTATTTCAAGATTTGCAGAGATACCTTGCTGAAAACAGCTTATCATTTCCTTCCGCTTCCTCAAGGTTCACACTCTTACTTATCGAAGGACTATGATAGATCCCCTATACTTGTGGGTCATCAATGTGGTCCAATGAATGTTGAGGTCACAAGTGTATCAAGTATTTTATCACCTTCACGATGATTTGAGCAGATATGGATATATCTACTTAATGAAACATAAGTCTGCAACATTTGAAAAGTTCAAAGAATTTCAGAGTGAAGTAGAAAATCATTGTAACAAGAAAATAAAGTTTCTACGATCTGATCATGGAGGAGAATATTTGAGTTACGATTTTGGTCTTCATTCAAAACAATGCGGAATAGTTTCGCAATTCACGCCACCCGGAACACCACAGCGTGATGGTGTGTCCGAACGTCGTAATCGTACTTTATTAGATATGGTGGGATCTATGATGTCTCTTACTGATTTACCGCTATCATTTTGGGGTTATGCTTAGAGACGGCTGCATTCACGCTAAATAGGGCACCATCTAAATCTGTTGAGACGACGCCTTATGAACTATGGTTTGGCAAGAAACCAAAGTTGTCGCTTTCAAAGTTTGGGGTCTGCGATGTTTGTGTGAAAAAGTTTCAACCTGATAAGCTTGAACCCAAATCGGAGAAATGTTCTTCATAGGATACCCAAAGGAGATCATAGGTACACCTTCTATCACAGATCCAAGGCAAGACTTTGTTGCTAAATTTGGATCCTTTCTAGAGAAGGAGTTTCTCTTGAAACGAGTGGGAGGAAAGTAGAACTTGAGGAGGTAACTGTACCTGCTCCCTTATTGGAAAGTAGTTCATCACAGAAACCGGTTCCTATGACACCTACACCAATTAGTGAGGAAGTTAATGATGATGATCATGAAACTTCAGATCAAGTTACTACCGAACCTCGTAGGTCAACCAGAGTAAGATCCGCACCAGAGTGGTACGGTAGTCCTGTTCTGGAGGTCATGTTACTAGACCATGACGAACCTACGAACTATGAGGAAGCGATGATGATCCCCGATTCCGCAAAATGGCTTGAGGACATGAAATCCGAGATGGGATCCATGTATGAGAACAAAGTATGGACTTTGGTTGACTTGCCGGATGATCGGCAAGCCATAGAAAATAAATGGATCTTCAAGAAGAAGTCAGACGCTGATGGTAATATTACTATGTACAAAGCTCGACCTTTTGTGAAAGGTTTTCGACAAGTTCAAGGAGTTGACTATGATGAGACCTTCTCACCCGTAGCGATGCTTAAGTCCATCCAAATCATGTTAGCAATTGCCGCATTTTATGATTATGAAATTTGGCAAATGGATGCAAAGACTGCATTCCTGAATGGATTTCTAGAAGAAGAGTTGTATATGATGCAACCTGAAGGTTTTATCGATCCAAAGGGTGCTAACAAAGTGTGCAAGCTCAAGCAATCCATTTATGGACTGGTGCAAGCCTCGGAGTTGGAATAAACGCTTTTATAGTGTGATCAAAGCATATGGTTTTATGCACTTTTGGAGAAGCCTCAGATTTACAAGAAAGTGAGGGAGCTCAGAGCATTTCTAATATTATATGTGGATGACATATTATTGATTGGAAATGATGTAGAGTTTTTGGATAGCATAAAAGGATACTTGAATAAGAGTTTTTCAATGAAAGACCTCGGTGAAGCTGCTTACATATTGGGCATCAAGATCTATAGAGATAGATCGAGACGCTTAATTGACTTTCACAAAGCACATACCTTGACAAAGTTTTGTTGAAGTTCAAATGGATCTGTAAAGAAAGGGTTCTTGCCTGTTACAAGGTGTGAAGTTGAGTAAGACTCAATGCCGCACCACCTAGAAGATAGAGTAAAATGAAAGATATTCCCTATACTTCAGCCATAGGCTCTATCATGTATGCAATGTCTGGTACCGCACCTGATGTGTGCCTTGCTATTAGTTTAGGTGGAGGTGCCAAAGTAATCCAGAGTGGATCATCGGACAGCGGTCAAGAACATCTTGAAATACCCGAAAAGGACTAAGGATATGTTTCTCGCTTATGGAGGTGACAAAGAGCTCATCGTAGAATGGTTATGTTGATGCAAGCTTTGACACCGATCCGACAATTCTAAATCGCAAACCGAGACGATTTATATTGAACGAAGGAGCTGTCAGCTGAGCAGTTCTAAACAAAGCGTGGTATGGATCTACGTGAAGCGGAGTACATTGTTACTTCGAAGCAAAGTGAATGAAGGAGTCTGGATGAAGGAGTTCATATCCCATCTAGGTGTCATACCTAGTGCATCGGGTCCAATGAAAATCTTTGTGACAATATCTGCAATTGCCTTGGCAAAGGAATCCAGATTTCACAAGAGAACCAAACACATCAAGAGACGCCTCAACTCCATCCGGGATCAAGTCCGTGGGAGATATAGAGATTTGCAAGATACATAAGGATTTGAATGTTGCGTACCCTGCTGACTAAGCCTCTTCCACGAGCAAAACATGATCAGCACCAAGGCTCCATGGGTGTTAGAACCATTATCGGTAATCTAGATTATTGACTTAGTGCAAGTGGAGATCAAGGAAATATGCCCTAGAGGCAATAATAAAGTTATTATTTATTTCTTATATCATGATAAATGTTTATTATTCATGCTACAATTTTATTAACCGTAAACATGATACATGTGTGAATACATAGACAAACAGAGTGCCACTAGTATGCCTCTACCCGACTAGCTCATTGATCAAAGATGGTTATGTTTCCTAGCCATATACATGAGTTGTCATTTGATTAACAGGATCACATCATTAGGAGAATGATGTGATTGACTTGACCCATTCCGTTAGCTTAGCACTTGATTGTTTAGTATGTTGCTATTGCTTTCTTCATGACTTATACATGTTCCTATTACTATGAGATTATGCAACTCCCGTTTACCGGAGGAACACTTTGTGTGCTACCAAATGTCACAATGTAGCTGGGTGATTATAAAGGTGCTCTACAGGTGTCTCCGAAGGTACTTGTTGAGTTGGCGTATTTCGATATTAGGATTTGTCACTCCGATTGTCAGAGAGGTATCTCTGGGCCCACTCGGTAATACACATCACTATAAGCCTTGCAAGCATTGTAACAAATGAGTTAGTTGCGGGATGATGTATTATGGAACGAGTAAAGAGACTTGCCGATAACGAGATTGAACTAGGTACTGAGATACCGACGATCGAACCTCGAGCAAGTAACATACCGATGACAAAGGGAATAACGTATGTTGTTATGCGGTTCGACCGATAAAGATCAATGTGTAGGAGCCAATATGGGCATCCAGGTTCCGCTATTGGTTATTGAACAGAGAGATGTCTCGGTCATGTCGACATAGTTCTTGAACCCGTAGGGTCCGCACGCTTAACGTTCATTGGCGATATGGTATTTATGAGTTATGTATGTTTGTAACCTAATGTTGTTCGGAGTTTCACATAAGATCACGGACATGATGAGGAACTCTGGAATGGTCCGGAGATAAAGATTGATATATGGGATAATAGTGTTTGGTCTCCAGAAGGGTTCCGGAATTCATCGGAAGGGGTTCCGGATGTTTCCTGAAATGTTTGGGTACGAGAACACTTTATTTGGGCCAAAGGGGAAAGCCCACGAGGCTTTTGGAAAGTGCAAAAGGAAGTTTTGCGGAGACCAGAGGCTAGACGGCAGGAACCCGAGCGTCTAGGGGGTAGACGCTGCAACCCTCAAGCGTTTCAGCCCCGAGTCCGAGAAGGACTTTGCCTTTGGGGCAAAACCGACTTTGAGGAGGCTTTTACTCCAAGTTTAGACCCCACGGCTCAACATATAAATAGAGGGGTAGGGCTAGCACCCAAGACAGATCAAGAAACACCAAGCCGTGTGTCGGCAACCCCGCCCCCTAGTTTATCCTCCGTCATAGTTTTAGTAGTGCTTGCCGGCTTCCCCGCGGAGATTGTTCTTCATCAACACCGCCACCACGCCGCCGCGTTGCCGGAACTCATCTACTACTTCTCGCCTCTTGCTGGGATCAAGAAGGCGAGGACGCTATAGAGCTGAACATGTGCCAACGCGAGGTGCCGTGACGCTTGGTACATGATTAGGACGGATCGTGAAGGTGTGCGACTACATCAACCGCTGATAAACGCTTCGCCACGGTTTACGAGGGTACATAGACAACACTCTCCCTCTCGTGGCTATGCATCACCATGATCTCATGCAGCGAGGATTTTTTGAAATTACCGCGCCCCCTAACACTTTTGTCATGCTAGCTAGAATATCGCTATAAATACGATCATGCCTCTCTGCTTTAATTTAGCTTCGTTAGTAATATCGATGCTATGATGGTTCTGCTGCATTGTTGATATGCTTTGTTTCTAATTGCCATGTTCCATATGCTATGGTTGTGCACTTGAGAAGGTGGGTATTTTGTAAAAGCATTTGTATGCTGCATGCTCATTGTTACATTCATGTTAATATGCTCATAATGTTGATGATGCCGAGAAGATAATAAGGTGACTTAATAATAACAAACCTCCTCCGTCATCGATGGGATCGAGTGATAGTGCCACCAAATGGGACTTCTTCAGTCGAGCCACATTTTCCTTTATAGGAAGGCCTTAATGTGATCTATTGTCATGCCTCTCGCCGGTTATGGACGCGCGCTACACAGATCAGGTAGGCGGACATAAGCCTTGTGTGCCCAGGTTTGTTTTTGAGCTCATGTCCCCGTTTGGGACCCTTTATATTTTGCCACGACGGAGGCCATGATGCCTTTAGAGGCACAGGCTACCTAGGACTGAACCCAAAAGGGTGTTGGTCGGAGTGCTGAGAGTGTCATGGGCAATGGATCGGTTTCGGCTTGAACGTCATTTGGTCCACCCAATGGGAGTGCAAGGCCATGGGTTCCGTGGTGTGGGTAAAGTGCACTACCTCCGCAGAGTGTTTATTAAGTCTATCGACAGCCGACAGCTCATAGTAGGTCACACTATCCGTCTTGGTCGAAAGGGAGGATAAACCTGAAATGACTAATGTGATAAATAAGGTACTATAAAGAATGTGATGACTTGGACTATGAGATAGTCGTGAGAAGTCATGGTGATGTTTTGACATGATCACGAGACGAGGTCTTGGTGAGTCATGAGATTGCTCCGAGGAGCCATGACAGAGTAAGAGATTGTTGCATAACGTTAATACAGTATGTCTTCATGGGAGGTAACTGGTAGTTTATTTTTAGCATAGTTTATGCATGACTCCATGTCTCATAGATGCATTTATGCCATGCCATGTTCGAGATGCTATGCTATGCCATGTTATGTTGATGCCATGTTAAAGATATGTTTTGATATGCCATGTTATTGCTATGATGCTATGATGTTGTCCATGATTAGTTTGATCTATGTCTCTTGTTAATATCATGCCATGCTTAGTTTCTGTTATGAGGCAGGTTGTTGCATGCGCTTGGTTCTTGCTTTGTCTTCTACCTGTTTGGATGCTATGTAATTGGTTGTCTTGCAAGTACATTCAATGTACTGACCTGGCATGTCATGCCAGTTTGTAGGTCGTGCCTGGATTGTTTGCTTGATTCGTCGCGCTAGGTCGTAACCTTGCCAGTCCTGTGAGTTGTGGAGCCCAGCCAGAGTCGTTATGCTGCCAAACTTTGACTTCCGCCGCCATTTAGCTAGCCTTAGAGCTATGCTAGATAATTGTATTCATCAATGATTTAATCATCTATACATGTATTTGATTAATATTCTTGTACCGGATGTCAGATCATGGACCTGCCAGCGCCGTGTGTTATCCTCGAGTCGACGTATGAAGGCCCCTCGCCCATGCGGATCGGGGTGCCACAGGAGATGGTATCAGAGCAGCCATACTGGCATAGGATTACCCTGATCACCGCTACCATCAATCCGTAATGACCCTAAGGGATTTGACCCATCCCTGGCATCCGGCATGACCACTGTTGAGCAACAGGTGGTGCGGCCGGGAATGACACGTCCCTACCCCGCTGTCCCCGCCTAGTTTTTTGCGGAGCGGATAGCAACCCTATCCATTCTAGTCGGCTGCATAGCGTACCCTTTTCCATTAAGGGAAAGGGGCCACGCCATGCGGGTGTGTCTCGCATAGCTGCCTATAAAAGCCCCTTTTCACTAGCCGCATCGCCTCCCCACTCACCAGCCATGTCCCCGCAGAGAAGCCTAGTTAGTAACTTTGAAGCCATGACTCGCCTCTCAAAGCACCCAAGTTTTACACCGAACCTTCGCCGCCAATCATGGTGGCTTTCCACCCCGCCATCGAGATGCTCACCAAAGCCCTTGGCTGTAATGCTAGCCCCACTATTACCGTTGTTCCAATCGCACCCGCCCCTCACCTTCACCGATACGAGGCAAGAGTGCATATCTGCCCAGGTCCCGCGAAAGATGGTTAGCCCTTGATTTTTCAGGGCAGATCCATGCCTACTACTGAGTTGGCCATTCAGGCCGCTGCTGTGGAGGCTATCATATACCTCCGAACGCAATTTCCGCAAGTGGCAGAGAAGCGAGAGTTCTGCTACTTCCCCGTTGCAGCAGAATTAGGAAGCAAGCATCACGTCATCGCTCCAGAAGATGACCCAAAGAATCACTGCATGGTGCAATATATCACCGCCTGGATGATGATTGCTAAGATGATTGCCGAGTTGAGAGCCTTGGATCACGATGCTGCTCGGGTTATCACGGAAGCTTATCGTGAGGCTCGTCGATTTGCATCTCAAGCCATCCACCCCATGCCATCTAGCAGCATACCCTCTCAAATGTGGTCGTGGGTGAAGCCTCGACCTTCAACAAGGATCTTTACCATATTCACCAGCAGCATTTGCTTGGATCAGTTCCAGCCACACCCCCACACTACAAAAAATACACTTCCGTGATGATACGTGTTTGTCATAGTAGGTCGCGCTTTTGTCATGCATGTACATCCATGATAAATTTATGATGTAATCAAGATAGTCATACATGTGCTGTCAGAGAAGTGTTCCATGACATTACCAAAATTATCATCACGGAAGTGTCCACTTCATGACGATAAATCGCGCACACACAAGTGCTTTCGCCAAGGATGACCGACACGCGGCATCCACCGTGAACGGAACGCCGCTAAGCTATCGGGTCGGGTTTTGGCCCGATAACCTGTTAACAGCCCCGACCAATGGGGATTTTCCATGTAAAATCATCATTGGCCGGAGGAGACACGTGTCGTCCGCTACCGCACAAAAGTCACTCTTCCAATGGGCGAGACGCGCCATGATATGTTGACACGTGGACCGCCCATCAAGTTTAAATGGGCCACCCCAACTAAAGGCCCACAAGATTTTGCAGACTATAATGGGCTGGCCCAAATAAAGGCCCATGAGATTTTGGGCTATAATGGCTGGCCCAGCTAACGGCCCACAAGATTTCAAGGGCCATAATGGGTCGGCCTGTAAAGGCCCACAAGATTTTTGTTTGCCATAATGGGCCGCACCTGTAAAGTCCCACAAGATTCTTGCGGATCATAATGGGCCGGCCCGGCTAAAGGCCCACGAGATTTCGCCGACATTAACGGGCCGCCCAATTGTGAGGCCCACAAGAATTTGAGGGCCCTAGTAGGCCGCCCATTAACCTGCTGCCATGTTTTGGGCCAAATGCGGCCCATATTTGATCCGTCCATTAATGGCCTACCATGTTCCGGGCCTAATAGTGGCCCATATGAGATCCGCCCGTTAAAAGCCTACCACATATCACCAAATTACGGCCCAGATCAGTACGACCTTTAAGAGGCTATGGGCTCAATAATGGCCCATATCGATTCGCCCGCTAACCGGACACTATGCTTTTGGGCCCACTTGCTAGAGGCCCACTTAGTAATTCGCCCGACATTAGTTTTGGCCTCTTAAGGACCTGTTTAACATTTCGCCCTATATTAATTTCGCCCGTTAAATGCCCGCATATAGTTGGGCCTAAGCACGCCCGTTTGCATCCGCCCGCTCGCAATGATATCCGATTGGGCCAAACAAGGACCGAGACAATTTTGGCTCGTTAAAGCCCGTGATTTGATTCGCACAATCATGGGCCGGAGTTTATTTCGGCTGCCCGCCCGCTAGCTGTTCGGCACGCTTCAGCCCAACCTACATCGTGATTGCATGATTTGCCCAATTATGTACCGTAATTTTACGGCTTGGCCGGTTTATCGCGAAGATAGTAAAATAACTGCATCATCGTGAATAAGAAAAACCTATACTATACAATAAAGAAATTACAGCATATTACATCCATCGGGCATCAAAGTTCCCCACTATGATAATAAAGGACAAGGCATACTAGATTACATACACCGGGCATCAAAGATCGCCACGAAAGTGCAAATAAACACGCCAAAAAATAATATACAAAACCGACAAAGACTTCAATAGAGTTCAAGAAAGGTTAGCCTCGCTGGGAGCTACAAAGGTAAGCAGCTGAGCAAGATGATGAGATCATGCTTGTTCAACACTTAAATCTTCCTCACTCGAAAGATAAACAAGGCATAGATGATGTGTTTTGCACATAAAAGTATCAAGGTCGATAATTCATCACATTTCTTATCGATGAATAAAGTGACACAGTTTAAAATTGCATTAACACAATATGGTATTGTTCAGGTCAAGACATGGCAGGAAATGACATTGTGAAGAAGTTGGCAGCTTCACGACACCACTAGATTATAGATCAAGAACTCATAAGTATCAATGGTTAGTGTGTCATCAATTTATCCCATTTCAGATTGGCAAATAAAGAGACGGTTTAATATTATTCTCCGTCTCGAATTACTTGTCATCAAATTGATGTGTAGAACTAAAATACATCTAGATACATCCATTTCAATGACAAGTATTTTCGGACGGAGGAGTAGTAGAATGATATGACATTGTTCATAGTTAAGACATTGCAGAATGTGACATTGTGTCAGTAGTGGGTAGGTTCACCACACCACCGGATTACTTGATGAAGAATGTACATACATGCAAAGGCAAAAGAAGATCACTTGTTCAGATACTTTAATTTACATGGTATGAATAAGGAACTTGGTTGTACAACTGAAAACTTAAATTGAGAAAGGACAAACTTTTGTTTAGGACTATTCTCCTGTTTAAAATAGATGACCCAACTTTATACTAACTTCAAGACAAAATTGGGTCATCTATTTTGGAACGGAGGAGTACATAATAAACTTTAAACATGCAATTTGATGCAAACACCAAAAATAAACAGCTGTTGCAACCATGCCTAACCAAATATATACAACAAAGTTTGAAGGCTTGAGATGGACAAACTTACATTATTGGTGAAGACAGCTCTATAAAGGCCTTGTCCATGCCGATGGGGGGCAATTCAAGAAGTTTACCACGTAATCTTCTTCATAAGCATTGCCTTTATTCTACATTTTGTTAAGAGTAAATATATATGTGATAATATACGAAAAAGTGGAGAATATTTAAGATAAGATGAAGAGTGATGCTACATAACCAAGTAGCTATAAATGTAAGTGCAGCGATACAGCAAAAGGTACAACCAAGAGCAATGCACAGCTAAACTTCTTCAAGACTAACCTTATGGTAAGAGTAAATATAGATCTGATGTGTAGAAAATGGAGGGCAAAGGAAAATAAGCTGCAGAGTGATGGTACATGAACAACTACCTATCATTATAAGTACAATCGATAAAGGACAACATGTACTTACAAGAACAATGCAGAGCTAAAAAACATTGGCATTGATATCAAGAATTTGGAGCTAACAATTGATAAGTAAGCTATCATGCATACCGCTATCACATAATGAACTGTATGTATGCAAGTACAAAGGATACAGACAATGTACTAACAAGAGGAAAGCAGCGGGCAGCATATTTGGATATCCTATCGCTCTTTTCAAACCGAATTCTTCTTCGAGCAGATTTCCGCAAACAAGATCCGTAAGGCACATGCGAAAAGTAGAAGTTCAAATTGTCATGTGATTTCATAGATGACTCATCCCGAACGAGACCAGGCATAACAATGTTTTTCCATTCAATGTCTTCTAAATTTAGCATAGGAGACTTCACCGAAATTGCTTATAAATTTGCCACCAAAGTGTGATTTCTCAGTAACACCGACATCGCTGCAATGCTTCCTTGAAAAGCACAAGCAAGCTTTCCTCGTCATGACTATCCAGATTGACCTCGCTTAGTTACAACAATGTAATGTAAATCATTGATGTGTTCAATCAGCAGAAAACAGGAAAATAATAACCATGAATAATAGCACTTACACGTAAGTTGGACAGAAGATGTGAAAATGGTGTTTGTCTTCACAATAATCTTCCCATGATGGGAATATATGCACGTAGTCCCTAACAACATTGAAAGCATTGTCTTTAAACTGGAATAAATGGAATGGGGTTCCAATCTGCAGGAATTGGCCGCCTCACAGCTTGGGATAGGTCTTCGCCGGTGGACTTGTTGTACTTTTTGTCGGAGGATTTTTCTGTGGTACAGCCGGTGCTATGGCAAATGAAATCGTATACCTTTTGGTCTGGAGTGCAGGTCCCGTGTGGTGGGGCTAGTGGTGTGGCCAAGAAGTATGGGTACAAATCATTGAGTCGGTCCTACATTTTGTGTCACAGCTCTATCGAACATGGTAAAGAAGAGCAAGCAGATTTTGATAATAAAATATTGGTTGCAAGAAGTGCCCACATTATGATGAACTAGAGCGCATTAAGAATGCAACTCCAGCTGTCTCTCGACCATTTTCAAAGCGTTGGATGAAGATCCCACGCCTCCTAACCCTTCTTCTTCCTCGCCTATGATTCTTCCCATACGAACACAGACGGGTCACGGGCCGACCCACCGCCCCACCGCCTGTGTTCCTCCGCCACCCCCACCCCCACCCAAGGCCGAAGTTTTCTTTGTTCGCAAGGCCCCACAACCACCCGAGCCCCTTGGGTCGCACCGGCGAACTCCGACGAGCTCTGAAAAATCGACTGACCCAATTTTGAAATTTAGTCTACTGTGATTTAACTAGTGTGAATATAAAAGGGGAAAACCATAAGCATTGGGAGTATAGTGTTGAGCGTGCCATAAAAGGGGAAAACCATAAGCATCTGAAGGTGCAAACTGGACAAAGGCAACTTCGCAACCAAGACAAGAAATCAGAGTAAAGCAGTGGCGATCTATTTTCTTAAGCGATAAATAAGTTGAGCAGATATTTAAAGAGTACCGCCTCAAGTGCGCGCCATGTACGTGATCCGGTGAGAATTTGACGGTGATGCGGTAGCGATGGTTGTCGGCGCGTGGAAGCAGATCTAGGAGGGTAGACGGTGGCGGCGGGCGCTGTGGATGAGACGGTCAGAGAGCGGCGCCGCAAGGTGGACGACGACGGGATGAAGCGAGAGGACGGATGCAAGGATCCCGTCCAAGGCGTGATGAGAGAGGTCGATCTCTTGTATGGACGGTGGCGCTGGGGTATCAGCCCGCATGGTGGAGGAGGACGGCGGTGGATGGGTGGCGGACGGCGCGGACGGAGGAGGGTGGGGTGGAGAGGGTGTTTTGTCGGCGTTCGGGAACAGGGTCCCTGCACTTGCTCGCCTCGCGCCCGCGGCCTGCTCAAGGAGGCCCAAGACGCCATTTTCATCAACACAAGCTCAAGACCTCGCGAGGGGCTGAGATTGGGCGGACGACAAGGAGCTTCTCAGAATGGCCTCACCAGCTGGCTCATGAGGAGGCGGAGAGTTCAAGGCAGGGTACTCATGAGGTGCCCATGACGCAAGCCATGACGCACCAAGGGCGCCAGGCAGGGCCAGCTCACAAGAAGTGTCCTCCTTTCCCTTTGGTGCAAAGGGAGCAAGCGCAGCGAGAGCATCAAGCAAAGGCATCCGCTTCGTGCAACAAGACCAAGACCCGCCCAACGGCTGGAAGGGAGTCATCGTGGAGCCCAAGCAAAGGCCATCACCAGAGCCTTTGGTGTGAGAGGACCAACTTTAGTCAGATAAGTGTACACGCTGTTCCCTTCAAATGGCTAATTGTTGGCGCCCTTCCCGCTCAATATTTGGGAAGAGGCCCAGGCCTTCGCTTATAAATAGGAGTAGCCACCCCTGGCAGGAGAGAGCCGACGGAGATCCGAATCCTCATCAAGAAACTAGAGCTAGAGCGATCAACCCCACCTAGCAGTTCATCGCACCCGCCAAGAACAGACCCTCGCGAGGCTGTCCTTCCTTGTATTGTTCCTCACCAGCCCAAGAGGCAATCTACCACACAACACACTGGAGTAGGGTATTACACCAAAATGGTGGCCGGAACCAGTATGAATCTCGTGTCTCTTGTGCGGTTCCGTTTAGTAGCTTAGGTCCCAGCGATTCGGCGAGGTGCGAGACGGTGGAGGGTTGATCTCCGCGCGCACCCCAGTGTTCGAACCTCAAGGGTCTGCCGGAACCCGATATCTGACATTTGGCGCGCTGTAGGTGCGCTGAATCTGCCTTTCGCCGCCTCGTTTTTCCCTCGACCACTCGAATTCATGTTCGACGCTGCCGGGCTCAAGGCTGAAGCGCCGAGCCACTCGCCTCCTGCTGTCGCCTGGACGGCTTCCGACGGCGGTGCCTCGCTGCTCACCGCCACTGCCAACACCGCCGCCGAAGGGGAACGGGCAGCAAGCATCGCCCTCGCGCCTCGGCGACCTGGGAGGAGCTGCGCAGCTTCCTCGCCACTCCGCCTGCAAGCGCCGGTTCTCCGGTCGCCGCGCCTCCCCGGGCGGCTCGCAGCGCCGCTTTCCAGCCGCCATGTCAAGACATTCGTCCGCTGGGTCGGCGCCGCCCCACGCGGGGGGCCTCGGCCGACGGAGCTGCCGGCCGGGCTGACTTCGACTCGGACCACCCCGCCAACTCGGCCGCTCGCAAGCGCCCCATGCTCGCAGACACCCACCATCTGCTAGGTTGCCGCCACCAGACCTCATCGACAGCGGCGCCGCCTCAACGTATTTCGGCCGAGGCCTTCAACCTCCTCTCACGATTTCCAGGAGCGGCTGCAGCCCAGCCAGCCTTTTTCGGGCGAGGAGGAGGGTCATCCAGCCCTTGGGGCAATCCGCTCCCGTGACCTTCGCACCTACGACAACTTCCGCACGGAACTGGTCGACTTCAACATTGCCCCCATCGGCCTCCCCTACAATGCCATCCTTGGCTATCCAAAGATTGGCCAAATTCATGGCCGCAACCCACCCAGGTACAACCTCATGAAGATGCCCGGAGCAGCAAGGCCCCTCACCGTGCGTCTCGGGATACCAAGGTGCGCTGCAGCACTCAGTGCTCGACTCAAGACGGCGGGTCAGAACGCAGCCCGCCGATGCGGAAGCACTCTAGCCTAAGGGGGCTGCGCCGACCAAGAAGAAGCAGTTGTTCACTCAAGACAAGGCGGAGACCAAGCAGATACCTGTCGACGAGGACGGGTCCACAAACGCCACCTTCACAATAGGCGCCAACCTCGAGCCCGAACAGGAGGAAGCCCTGGTCAAGTTCCTGCATGTAACAAGAAGGTGTTCGCCGGGAGCCCGATCAGTCAAGGGGATCCCACGGGCGAATCGAGCACCACCTCAATGTGTGCCCCAACGCAAGGCCCCGTGGAAGGTATGCAGAAGGCAGTCCATTGAAAAGCAGGCCTTCATCGCTCAAGAGACCCGCAAGCTAGAAGCCGCAGGGATTATTCGCGAGGTCCGATACCTGATTGGCTGGCCAACCCCGTGGTGGTGCCAAAGAAGGGAGGAAAGGAGCGATGTGTGTCGATTTCACCAACCTCAACAAAGCATGCCCGCAGGATCTGCTCCCGCCCCTTGATCGACCAGATCGCCGATTCCACCGCCGAGTGTGACCTGTTATGCTTCTTGGACGCTTTTCCGTATCACCAAATCAAGATGGCGGTGGAAGACGGGAAAAGACGGCCTTCTTAACCCCGTGTGGAGTGTACTCGCTATACATGCATGCCATTCGGGCCAAGCGAACGCTGGGCAACCTTCCAAATGCTCATGCACATCACCTTGGGCCCACAACCGGGAAGAATGTGGAGGCTTACGCCGATGACATCGTGGTGAAGTCTGCGAGGCCAAGACCTTGATACAAGACTGAAGAAACCTTCATGAGCCTCAACGCAGTAAGCCCGCGACTCAACCCGAGAAGTGTGTGTTTGGAGTTCCCCTGCAAGCTCCTAGGTTTCTCGTGTCCCACCGAGGCATCGAGGCCAACCCGAAAAGGTCAAGGCAGTTGAGGACATGAGCCCACCAAAGACCCTCGTGGAAATGCGTGGTCAAGGGCGCGAACGGTAAGCAATGCCGCTTCATCTCCCGATTGGGGAGCGGGCGCCCTTTCTTCCAGCGATGAAGAAAAAGGGCCTTCAATGGATCAAGAGGCCGACAAAGCTGCTCCAAGACCTCAAGAGGTACCCGACCAGCCTCCAAAGGATGGTGGCCCTGCCGCCTCAGAGCCCTCGGTATTTACCGCCGCCACTCCCTACTCGCTTAGCGCAGCCCTGTGGCAGTTAGGGAGGAGCGCCAGCCAAGACCACGGCGCCACCCGAGCTAAGGCAAGGCCGAATCAAGGAACTCGCAGGCCAAAGACCGCAATGTAAGAAGATCAGCCGTCAGCAGCAGAAAGCACGCCAAAGGCGGAGAGGCCCTCCATCCAAGCACCCAGCTTCCGGAGGCGCCGCCACCGGAGGCACCACAGCTTCCGAAGACGCCACCAGCACCGACGCCTAGCCTTGTCGAGCACCCGTGTACTTCGCCAAGACAAGTTACGGGATGCAAGGGCACGGCACCCCATGCCGCAGAAGCTCCTCCTCTCGCTGTTGGTGGCTTCACGCAGCTGCGCACTACTTCCGTGGTCATCCAATCAAGGTTGTCTTGGCATACCCCCGGAGAGGGTGCTCAGAGCCCCAACTCGCCGGAAGGGTCGCCGAGTGGAACATTGAGCTGCAAGCATTCTAGCTCGAGTTCAGCACAACCAGAGTCATCAAGGGGGCCATACCGCAGATTTCGTGGGTCGATGGATGAAGCACCGGCCCTGTGGCCGTGAGGATCGATCCTCTCCCCAGAAGCTAAGCGCCGTAAGGTTGGGTCATGTACTTCGACGGAGCTGCCTCCGCATAGGGTGTCATGTGTGGCAGTTTCATATCTCCCGCCAGACAAGCTCTACTATGCCGCAGCTCGCTTTCAAAGAGGCGAGAAGGTCTCCAACAATATAGCAGAATACGAGGGCTGATAGCGGTCCAAGGCTGTCGCTGCCCTGGGGTGAAGCGCCTACCATCAAGGGCGATTCACAGCCTCGCCAATTTCTCCAACAAGGTGTACGAGCCAAGAGATGAACACATGGAGGCCTACCTTATGGAGGTCCGCAGGATGGAGAAACACCTGGGGTTGAGTTACAGACGTGCCCCAAGGGCACCAATCAAGAGGCCGACGACATCGCCAAACGAGCCACCAGGAGGTTACCCCAGAGCCGGGCGCTTTTGAGGAACGGCTTTCAAGCCCTCACCTGCCACCATTATCAAGCACAAGACAGCTCGGAGGAGCTCCTCACCACCTACCACGGGAGCCCCAAACAGGGTTCGCCTCAGAGCACGCCTGCCCTAACGATGGAACCTCAAGAGGGTGCTGGATCACGGAGCTCAAGAGTTACTTAACGATGGAACTTTGCCGAGAAGGAGGAGGAGGCAGAGCGCAGGGCGCGAAAGCCACGTACATACAACATCATGGATGGAGAGCTCTACCGAAACGAATCGAACGGCGATCCTCGCGCTGCATCACCAGGAACAGGGAAGGAACTGCCGGCAGATATACATGGTGGAAATTAGGCACCATTCGCCGTCATGGGCCCTCGCCGGCAAGTATGCCCGCAGCGTTTTATTGGCCCATCAAGGCCAATGACGCTGTTGAACTCGTGAAGGCTTGCGAGGCTTGCAATTCCATGCCAAGAAGATCCACCACCAGCCAGGAGGTCTCGAAACCATCCCCTCACTTGGCCATTCGCGTCTGGGGCTGGACATCCGGCCCTTTTCCTCGGGCGCCAGGCTATCGCTACTCTACGCCGCCGGGACAAATTCACCAAGTGGGTCAAGTCGAGGCCGCCCGCACCATCCTCCGCTTGGTTCTCGGGTCAAGTTCATCAAGGGCATCGTGAGCCGTTCGAGTGCCGAACCGCATCATCACCGATAATGGTTCGCAGTTCACCAAGAACCTTTTAAAACGTATTACGCTAACCTTGGGACGATATGCTACGCTCGTGGCGCACTTCGCAGCAATGGACAGGCCGAGCGGCCAACGCAGAGGTCCCGAGAGGCCTCAAGACCGTGACGCTCAAGAAGAAACCGAGGCCGCGGCAGAGGCTGGTATGACGAAGCCTGCCCGTGTTGTGGTCGATCCGCAAAACCGCAACCAAGCCAACCGAGAGACCCCTTCTTCCCGGTCTACGGAGCTGGCGGTCCTCCTCATGAGGTCAAGCGCCGATCCGCTGGTCCCGGCGCTCGATGAACGCTGCAGACGCCATGCGGGCACAGCCGCCATGCCGGGAGGAGCACTGCCGAGAAGTTGCGCCATGAAGCGGCAAGGTACCAGCAGCACTCCGCGATACCACCGCCGCAACATCAGCCCTGCAACTCCTCGAGGTAGGGGACCTCATGTTCGACGGGTCCTCTGTGGAGGGACTGCATAAGCTCTCTCCCATGTGGGAGGGCCTGCTCAACGTTGTTCATGTTTCCAGCCCTGCCCGCGCGCTTGGAGACTCAAGAGGGAGTACCTATACGTAACGCTGTGGAACATCCAGCACTCTAGAGGTTTTACCTCTAAAAGGCCCAAGGCTCGTGAAGAAGGCAAATGCCTGTGAAGCCTATTCTTTTTGGAAAAGGCCCAAGGTTCGTGAAGAAGGCAAATGCCCGTGAAGCTCATTCTTTGGAAAAGGCCCAAGGCTCGTGAAGAAGGCAAATGCCCTGAAGCTCATTCTTTTGGAAAAGGCCCAAAGGCTCGTGAAGAAGGCGTAATGCTCGCGAAGCTCATCTTTTCGAGAAAGGCCCAGCAGTATGTGAAGAAGGCGAATGCCCGTGAAGCTCATTGTCGTGGAATTAACACGCCGATGTCCTTAGTGTCGACTTAGTCGCGAGGCCAACGATCTATGTGGTAGCTTGAGAGGGGTTGAGCGGAATCGAGAGACGCAACACAAGACAGGATTTAGACAGCTTCGGCCCCGGAAACATCATCCGCAAAAGCCCTACATGCTGTTTGAGGCTAGGTCCCATTATCAACACGAGGGAGTCGCCAGAAACCGCCTCTCTCTAGTTGTGTCTAGCCCAGAGATTATTGCTTGTAGCTTGTCCTCTTAGAGCCCCGCCTCCTTATATATGTTGAAGGGCGGTTACATGTGGAGTCCTATTAGGATTAGGATTACTCTATTACAAGTGGAGTCCTAGTCTTGCTTCCTTCGAGGAGAATAGTCCTTACGCTTTCCTTATAAACCGCGCACCATTAAACGTGAACCGCCTTCGGCCTTGGGCCTTGTCATCCGCTCCGTCTCTGTGCCGATCACCAAAGGAGTCATAATGACCAGGTGGGTTGCTTGTAAACCGCTGTGCCAGGCGGATCGCCAGCTGAATTGCCAAGTGCCACCGGATCTCAAGAAATCTAAGTCCGCCGGTTATACTTCCGTCAAGTTTATGCCGCTGGGTATATCCTCGACATTAGCCCCCAGCTTAATTTGGACTTGTCCATGTTAAACTGATCCTCGTGAAATAAACACAAGAACAAACTTGATGATTATGCTCCGGTTAAGAATTCTTGTAAACCGCACTTGATCATCCTTAAGTCCTTGTCATTTCCTTCTTCTAGAAAATCCAGTAAATAAGCCAGCTTCATACTCAACTTGTCGACATTGGTTTCCCACATAGAAATATTGTGAAGAATAATACACTTGAGTCGGCTTCCAAAGCACCGGTTTAAGAAATATTGGTCTTGCAATACTCATCTGATATTCAGCCGGTTTGAAGATGTAAAACTTGCTGGTTTAATATTACCAAAATTGCCGGTTTGTAAATATGGATGGCACCAAGTCATAATTATTACCGACGCCGGGTCATAATTGTTGCGCATAATCGGTCAATCTGGTTTGCTCGTAATCGAGAATTTGAAGATTTTTCTCCCTTATATCCATATTACTCAGCCCCCAAGTCTTGAGCAGTAACAAAGTGATGGCTTAAGACTTGCTTCAATATAAATACTGCCACTTAAGAAGAAATCCATGTTGTTCATCCCACCACTTTGTAAAATTGAATACTCCATATTATGTAGCCCCCAAGTGTCGGGTTGTCATGCTTGGCAAAAGAACCTCGACTTGTAATTGTCTTATACTCATAAAACTTCAATCAGCAGTAGCCCCTGTGGGCCGGGACATTATGCAATAACGAGCAGGACTTTGTAAGCATAATCATGTAGATTTGAGCAATGATGTGTAGCCCCAAGGGTCGGCTCAAGAAGATATATTGAGCTGGGACTTGATATATATTTCAATGAAAATAACATCATATGATGTAACCCCATCATGGACTTGAATCCACGCCCACAAGGTTAAGAGCCTTGTGCTGCACCAATTGAGCAAAGGGACCCTTCAATATAATGAATAAAAAGCGCTGTACCTTCAATTGTTGATGTGAGCAATTGGTAGCCCTCAAGGGTCGACTCACTATAATGTGATGAGTCGGGTCTTCAATAATATGAGCAAAAATTACTTTGCATTAGCCCCCAATTGTCATGGTGCTCGCTTGCAAATATGAGACTTGCACATTTGATGTAATGTCAATTTAAATAATGTAGCCCCTAAGTGTCGGGTCGTAAGCCTCAGTAGCTTACTCGACTATTCCTCCATTGTAGAATAAATCATACCCATGGATGAAATAATAGCCATTGCGCTGGGTTTACTTTCAAAACCTCCATCATAATATTGGTTATTGATAACCATAATAAAAATCTAGCCATGTTGGCTATTCAAGATAATATAATCTGGTATGAAAACCTTATTCATTCAATATCATAATGAAAATTCAGCCAAGTTTGGCTATTTGAATGATATAACCCAATGATGTATAAGTTTATGATTCCAATGGCTTAATCCAAATATGTAATCGCCACTTATAGTCCAAAGCCGCCGGGTTAACAAACACCGGATAATTTCTCATCATATATCGGCGATTTATCGCCTTAAAGCCAGTGCCGGTTTAATAAACACCGGATAATTTATCATCATGCTTTATTCAACCTGTCTCTGATACAACAAGTTTAGTGTCCCGCGGTTTATCACGGACGGGTCATAATGCCCAACATATAACCCAGTGTTTATAACCAAGGCTGCACTTTAAGAATAATCAATGAAATATATCATACCTATGACATTGAATCACATCATTGGTTTACCAACTTTTGTAGTAAGGGTGATAACCCCAATCTTGAGTAATGATAACTCCTTTCATACTGTGTCGGTTTATGATAAAACCGCATCGGTTGCGATAAACACCGGTTTAACCATATATAATATTGGCGCACTGAGTCAAACCGCATCGGGCGGATAGTCTCCGGATTATGATTTGATCATGTAATCGACAACTTGTAATTGAAAGTCAAGCCGGGTTAATGAACGCCGTTTACTCCATAATAAGATGGTAATATAAAATCAAACCGCGATAGTCTCCGGATTAAGATTTGACCGTGTTCGCCAATTGACAGCTTTGAACCGGTTTAAAATGTTATCGCTTAAAAACGCAACATGAATCAAATAACAGTTATGAAAAATATGGAAGCAAAGGCAATGATAAAACCGCTTGCAAAAAGAGGCTTTATCGAGCCGATCGATGGTGTTACCATGGTCGGACACCACCAAGCTCCCAATAAGGTGTAGCTATGGTTCAGTCAGCCAGTCCCCAATCAAACCGTGGCATTATGCCGATCAAGTGGCGTGGCAATGGTTCGGGTTCACCAAGCCCCTGGTGACTCTATGGCCTTAGGCCGATCAAGAGGCGGACTGGTTCAGACTTGACCATGTCCCTGCGATCTAGTGGCTTTCGCCATCAAAAGGTGTTGCATTGTTCGACACCACCAAGCCCCCAAGCGATACCGTGGCATTGCGCCGATCAAGAGGTGTGACTATGGTTCGGATACCACCAAGCCCCCAAGTGACCAATAATATGATAAGCCAATAAGGCATGATACCCATGTTTGAACCGCTGATCATGGCAGCAGGTCCTCTTTGGCACCCTTTAACTTTTGCAAGAGATAAATCCTTCTTGAACCGATTTTGAACCGATTTTAGAGCTTCAAAGCTTTGTGGGAGACATCTTCCCTTGAGCCGGATTTTAAACCGAATCCTCTTTAAGCCGGAAATTTTCGACGGCCTTTAAATTTGCACCAATATGGCGTGTTTAGGGTCCTGCATTAGACAACTTTGCAGACCAAAGTAATTGCTCTTTTTAAAGAAAGCAATATAAAATATAAAATATATTGGATGGATTTCACCTGATATATCATGCCAGGGGTTATTCACCGTGGAATTGATGATAACCATGGTACAGCTGAAATTAATGACGGCCGAGTCGGCACCGTGTTGTGAACCGGTGCGGACGAGCGGATCAATCGTAGGCGCGGTAAGCCGCGCAGACGGGCGAGTCAACCGCAAGCGCGGTCCCGGCAATTTGATGTAAATCGAGCTGTACGGGCGGTGGTTTGTGCACACCCGTTCAATAGCAAGCTGGCGCAGACGCTGGTGCATGATGATGCTAACGCACACTCCATATGCACCGCATGACACCACCTTTATAATAAATTATTGTCCTGCACACAAAATTATACAGACCAAAGTAATTGCTCTTTGACAAAAACAATGTATGCTAATAAACTTAGATGGATACCACCTGATGTTTGCAGATAGCAAATGGCTTGGATGACGAATGATCCGTTCACCGCAACAGAGGCGGTGGCTCAACCCACTGCACCGGTCGGCTCAGATGGACCCTCCGGGTCATGTCTGGCGGTTCAAGGCGCGGGCAACGAGTAAGGCCGCGGCAGCGGCAGCGGCCCGACACAGCAGCCCAAGGCGGCCACTTTGAAACGAAGGCAAGGCCAAACCTGGGTTAGCAGCTTCTGCACTCTATGTTTTCATGATGACAGTTGTAGTTTCCATCTTCAGTATATTTGACTGATTCTCTGAGCTCAAACCTGAAGCATGGCCGCAATTTGCACTTGTCTTTTGTCTGATCTCAGAGAGCCATATTAATTTAACTCCCGCAGGATTTGTACGGTACAAAGAGCAGGAGCCCAACGTATTTAATCCTCGGTGTTGGAGTATAGTAGCCAGGGCGCTCCGGCGGGTCAACGGCGCAGGCGAACCAGGCGGGTCCATGGGAAAGGAGAACCGCTGGCTTGGAGGTGGCAGCTCGGGAGCGCCGGTTTAAAGCAACGAGGCCAGTTTGACGCGCGATGAAGGCGTCCGCAGGCTCGGACGACGAAAATGGGTCAGGCGGCCGGCCGGTTTGACGCGAGTCCAGGCTCGAGGCCGCGGCGGCTCAGGTACGAGGCGGTTTATGACAACGGCGAGACGCTCGGTCGCGAGGATGTAGCGGTGGCAGACAGCAACTCGCCGCGGGGCGCTTCAGGAACGGCACGAAACCGGTGGGCCGGCGGATTGACTTTAACCCGAGGACGGCTCGTAGCTGCTGCAGAATTGACCTGCCAGCGCGCCGGCAGCCCGAGCAGCGTAAGAGGCCGCCCATTGAACCGCAACCACAAAGTAGCAGCGGGTGAGGCCGTAAAGACGAAGTTGAGTCCATGACTTCGCCCACCTCCCCGTTGATTCCTCCTCGTCCCCCGGATCCGCGACGGTCTCCGATTAGTAACCATCAATTAGTACTCATGTAAATCCATTGTATTCTACCCATGTGATTCAATTAGTACTCATGCATTCACTTTGGCCAAGTAGTACTTTGGTCTCCACGCGCTCTCTCAAGGGGAGCACCAAGATCAGATTATGAGGACTACTAGTCCCACAATCGCCCTCATGATGACCGCTTGTCTGCACTGCCCGCAGGATAACCAAAAGAATGAGCTGGTCCGCCGCCGGGCGCTTTTGAGGCAAGGATGTTGGTCGAGGACAAAGCGGACGGCGGTCGAACACACTCCAGCCTCCCGTGTCAATCCGCGAGGGACTCCGGACAGTAAACGATGCGCGGCAGTGATTTCGCATTTAGAGGCAGAGTTTGACCGGGGTCGCTTGTCGGCAATGAGGCTGCAGAAACGGCGGCACGGCGCCCACGGCGGGTTGTCGGGTCGCCGGGCCATTTCGGGGCGAGCCGATGAGGTCCCGCGTCCGCCGTCCGAAAGTTACGCTATATTTTCTGGTCGCTTATGCAGGATCGCCGCCGCCTTTCTTTGTTGTACGGAGAATTACAAAAACTGAACTAGCGACTACTTTCACGGAAGTAGTACTAGTTGTCAAATCAGCCTTGAATTTCACACTACCGGGTTGGTAGTAGTATATCTAGCGATCAATCAGCGACTTGCGCGCCGCAGCAGGGCCAGCATTACGCAGAGGCGCGCCACCGCCGGGTTGAATCGCAGCAGCAGAGGCGCTGGTTCGACGCCAAGTCGAGAACAACTCGTGTCCAAATCTGTTTCCGGGTCATGGTTGTCTTGGAAGAAATCCCCCTTGGTGTTTTCACGTGATGGTTGGTCTGTTCGAGGTAACAACATAGTAGCCTCGCAGTTCTTCTTGATTAGTACTGGTCTCCTCGGTCCTTTACCCAGCAGATTATCCATCGAATACGTAGTCATGGGTCAGGTGCGCTGCGAGACCGCGCAGATACGCCAGAACAATGACTAGCGCATCAGCCGATTTAACAAACATATTCCACTCAGCCTCGGACCAAGTCGCAGAAAATCTTGAAACTTCGCAGGCGGCGCAGCGGTGACAATTGGTCGCTGTCAGATTAAACGGATCTCGGATGCCACCCTAAACTCTTGATCTCAATCTCATGCCTGATGTTTCAAACTTTTATCATGACTGTGATCATAACTCAATGAATTTTGCCGGCTCTTTCTCCATCCGACAAATTGTAATCTTCTCGATCCCTGAGATTGATCCCTTCAAGAACTCATCACCACTGCAAGCGCAGGCTCCCACGGTGGGCGCCAACTGTCGGGAATTAACACGCCGATGTCCTTAGTGTCGGACTTAGTCGCGAGGCCAATGCATCTATGTGGTAGCTTGAGAGGGTTGAGCGGAATCGAGAGACGCAACACAAGACAGGATTTAGACAGCTGGGCCCCGGGAAACATCATCCGAAAAGCCCTACATGCTGTTTGAGGCTAGGTCTCATTATCATCACGAGGGAGTCGCCAGAACCGTTCTCTCTAGTTGTGTCTAGCCCTAGAGATTATTGCTTGTAGCTTGTCCCTCTTAGAGCCCTGCCTCCTTATATATGTTGAAGGGGCGGTTACATGTGGAGTCCTATTAGGATTAGGATTACTCTATTACAAGTGGAGTCCTAGTCTTGCTTCCTTCGTAGGAGAATAGTCCTTACGCTTTCCTTATAAACCGGCCCACCATTAAACGTGAACCGGCCTTCTAGGCCTTGGGCCTTGTCATCCGTCTGTCCCGTGTGCCGGATTACCAGTGAGTCATAATGACCAGGTGGGTTGCTTGTAAACCGCCAGGTCAGGGCGGATCGCCAGTGAATCGCCAAGTGCCAGCCGGATCTCAGTAAACCGCCAAGTCCGGCCGGTTTACGCCGCGGGGTATATCCCCGACACTCATCTTTTTCGAGAAAGGCCCAAAGGTTCGTGGAAAAGGCGAACGCCGTGAAGCCGCTGTGTTCGAAAGGCCCGGAGCCCGTGAAGAGGGCTAATGCCCGTGAAGCTCGCTTCCCGTAAGAAAGGCCCGAGCCGTGAAGAGGGCCAACGCCGTGAAGCTCGCCGCCTGTGACACTCTCACGTAATAATGAGTTGGGGCTGTACACGCCCGGAGTCTCAGGAGTGCCGCCTCAGCCCCGGGCTCCTCCCACGCCCAAAGGCAGCACTTAGGTCCGCTGGTGAGAAGACGTCAAGACTAGACTAGGTGCCGGACGCGATTTTTTCATTTGCTTTCTGCAGCTGACTAGTTATTCCCATTTGGAGTTTTTATCGAAACTATCGCCATCTTTTGCCCGTGGGTTCTTGATCTTTTTCGCCTCCTCGCCTCAATTTCTTTCATGAGGGACTCGCGAGGCAGAAGCCTCGGAGCCCCGCCAGCTGCTCCTGCCCCTATCGCCAAGTTTTCACGACCTGGTCCACACCGAGCACCCTCCCGACCATGCCTCACGGGCAGCACAACGCGAACACGGGCCTCGGATCGGTCGCCTCATGCCACGGCTGGAGTTCACTTGCTAATGGGCGCATAACAAACGTAACAAAGATCGGATAACAAAATCAGTACAATAATTAATGGCGTTAACCTAAACGCGCCATCGGGCCACATATTGTTGCCTTTTTGCAGGAGAAAAGAAAGGAAAAGGACAAAAGCAGGTGAAGCACGCCTGCGCCGCCCTCTCTTGAAGGCTCGAGCCGCCTCCGAGCTCAGCGGACTCTCTCGACTTCACCGGGCGCGTGGCAAGCGGACCCACTGCCACCTCCCAAGCAGCGCGCGCGGCGGGCATACATGTCATTGTTGGAAGAATCACCACCAAGAAGAGCTGGTGGAGCGTGAGGAGTCACGGCATCGCCACTGCCCGCCTGCCCTTCCATCCACGCCGGGCTGAGTCCTCGCCGCGTCGCCGCCTTCGTGGCAGCACCCCATGCGGCGACTGCTTTCCCCAACACCTCACGAGAGGGTGGCGCCGCCGCACTTGAAGTGCGGGAGCACCGGGCGGCGAAGACCACGCGCGAGCGAACGCCCGCCACCATGGGTCAGAACAGGTTCCTCAGAGAGACCCCTGGCCCACGGCCCAGCTGCAGCAGCCATCCGCCTCGAGCCGAGGCCACTGTGGCGCCACTGGGAGCTCACCTAGGAGGAAGCGCGGAGCTGAAGCCGGACGCCGGACGGCCCTCCGCCTCACCATGAACTCCGGCAGCTTCAGCAGATGGAGGCGCTGCTCGGGGACGGGCGGCCGGGCACGCCCGACCATGGCTGGCCGCCGTCGCCACGCTGAGAGCCTCCCCACGATCATGGGGACCGCCAGGAGGCCACGGATGCTTGCGAGGGCGACTCGACCACGCTTAGGCGAGGAGAGGAAGACTCGACCTGACGCCCTTCCCCTTCTCTCAAGGGCGGAGAACTTACTTGGTGGAGCCATGGAGAAGAAGGGGAGACAAGAAAGGATAGATCGAAGGGCGCGCTGCTGCTCCAGCATTTATAGCCGGGCGGGCCAACCGCCGGCCTCCACGATCACCGTAATCATGACCGACTCGCATGCAGGACTTGTCGAATCCGGTGGTTACCGAGGCATCATGGGAAGCAGCAAGACGCTGTCTAATCAACCGCCACGCCCGCCTAAGGTCAAGAGGCTGTTAGGGGCTAGCGACGCCAGACTTGCCCTTTCGCCTCGCTGGGCCAAGTTCGGCGCTGCCAGGCCCCGGGGCTACTGGCGGTGTTCTGGGAACGGGGTCCCTGACTTGCTCGCCATGCTCATGCGGCGTGGCTCAAGGAGGCCCAGACGCCCATCTTCATCAACACAAGCTCAAGACCTCGCGAGGGGCCAAGCCTCACGCTGCAGACGACAAGGAGCTTCTCAAGCACGGCTCGCAGCCGGGCTCATGAGGAGGCGGAGAGTTCAAGGCAGGGTACTCGCGAGGTGCCCATGACGCAAGCCATGATTTACCAAGGGCGCCAATGGGCGCCAGCCCGCAAGAAGGTCCTCCTTTCCCTTTGGTGCAAAGGGAGCAAGCGCAGCGAGAGCATCAAGCAAAGGCATCCGCTTTGCAACAAGACCAAGACCCGCCTAACGGCCGGAAGGAGTCATCATGGAGCCCAAGCAAAGGCCATCACCAGAGCCTTTGGCAAAGCGAGGACCAAATTTAGTCAGATAAGTGTACCCGCTGTTCCCTTCAAATGGCTAATTGTTGGCGCCTTCCCGCCAATATTTGGGAAGAGGCCCAGGCCTTCGCCTATAAATAGGAGTAGCCACCCCTGTAAGGTGGAGAGAGCCGACGGAGATCTGAATCCTCATCAAGAAACCAAGAGCTAGAGCGATCGAACCCCACCTAGCAGTTCATCGACACGCCAAGAATGCACATGAGGCTGTCCTTCCTTGTATTGTTCTCACCAGCCCAAGAGGCAATCTACCACACCACACACTGGAGTAGGGTATTACACCACAATGGTGGGCTGAACCAGTATAAATCTCGTGTCTCTTGTGCTGTTTCGTTTAGTAGCTTAGGTCCCAGCGATTCGGCGAGGTGCGAGACGGTGGAGGGTTGGATCTCCGCGTGCACCCCAGTGTTCGAACCTCAAGGGTCTGCCGGAACCCGAAATCCGACAGTTTTGGCGCCCACGGAGTATAAATGGGGAAAAGGGAGGTAGAGAGGAAGGTGGGAACCATGTAGTCAGGGCGCGCTTGTCTCAAATGCGAGGAAATTTACAAACTTAGCCCCTGTTTCAAATTTCTACTACATCACAACAACATTAGTCGGTTGGGGATAGGATGGTAATCTCACATACACCGAATATTTGCCGACGAGAATTGTTTTTGGCGCCCACCATGTATGAATATGAATCAGGGAGGGATTCGATTTCGGCCTGTCGGCATTCTGGGAACGGGGTCCCTGACTTGCTCGCCCGCAGCCTCAAGGGCGTGGCTCAAAGGAGGCCCAGACAGCCCATCTTCATCAACACAAGCTCAAGACCTCGCGAGGGGCCAGATTGGGCGGACGACCAAGAGCTTCTCAGCACGGCCTCACAGTTGGCTCATGAGGAGGCGAAGAGTTCAAGGCAGGGTACTCGCGAGGTTCCCATGACGCACTAAGGGGCCACGGCGCCCAGCCCGCAAGAAGTTGTCCTCCTTTCCCTTTGGTGCAAAGGGAGCAAGCGCAGCGAGAGCATCAAGCAAAGGCATCCGCTTCGCCAAGAACAAGACCAAGACCCGCCTAACGGCCGGAAGGGAGTCATCGTGGAGCCCAAGCAAAGGCCATCACCAGAGCCTTTGGCAAAGCGAGGACCAACTTTAGTCAGACAAGTGTACCCACTGCTCCTCTTCAAAATGGCCAATTGTTGGCGCCCTTCCCGCTCAATATTTGGGAAAGAGGCCCAGGGCCTTCGTCTATATAAGTAGAGCTAGCCACCACGGAGGGGGGACGGAGCATCCGCCAGTCGGAATCCAGGGAGAGAGATAGAGACCCGATCTTCAAGCTAGAGCGACGGGACACCACTTAGCAGTTCATCACACCCGCCAAGAACAAACCCTTGCGAGGATGTTCTTCCCTGTACTGTTCTTTGTCAGCCCCAGAGGCAATCCACCACACCACACACTGGAGTAGGGTATTACACCACAATGGTGGCCTGAACCAGTATAAATCTTGCGTCTCTTGTGTTGTTCTTGCTAGTAGTTTAGGTTCTTGCGATTCGGCGAGGTACGAGACGGTGGAGGGTTGGATCTCCGCGCGCACCCTAGAGTTCGAACCTTAAGGGTCTGCCGAACCCGAACCGACATTTGGCGCCAGTTGGGGTGCCTGAATCCGCTTTCTACCACTCGTGTCCCGTCAGATCGCCATCACCATGTCCGCGCACTGCTGGCAACCCGATCCTGGGCGGCGTGGTCCCGCCCACGCAGAGCTGTCGCCGGGCGCACCCTGCGCCCTGTGCAGCTCGTGGTCCGCAGGGCGCCAGCGGGTCATGGGCGACGCGGACAGGCTTCGACGGCTCACACCGCGGTAGGCGCGGTCAGCAGCAAGAACCTCCAACCACGCCGCTACCACATCACCGACACCCGCCGAGCAAAGCGAACTCGAGGGCCGCTGCTCACAAGGGCCCGAGAGCTGCTGCAATGCAGGCTGCCGGAGAGCGGCCGCGACGCGTTGCCGGAGCGAGTGGCGGAGCTCCTGGCTTCGCCACCGGGGCTCACCCTTCGCACCCAACTCCCACTCAGCCGAGGGCGGCCCGCACGGGCTCCGCGCTGCTGGCTCCGGGTTACCCAGACCGGGCGGTTGTTACTGGCCGGTGGCGGGTTGCCCCGCCCTGTGCCCACGGAGAAGAAGGACTCGACGCAGCTCACGGCCCTGGTGGGCCGCCGCGCCACCATCCCACGACGGGCTCATCAAGCAGAGCAGCGAGGCACGCTTAGCACTACGGCGTGGCCTTCGGGATGACAGCGCCGGAAGAATACGTGCCCCACATGATGGACCAAGGGCACCCGCATGAGGGAGAACAAGACTCGCTCCTCAGCCCAATCTGGGGATGAGGCGCCAGGGCCGTGTTCTTTCAGAGTCTCGAGACAGTCCCACTGTCACGCCGGGGCGACGATTATCGGGTACCGCTACTTCTCAAGAGCAAACATACGCTAACCATAGGTCGCAGGAGGTACAGGTCGCAACGACGAGCAGCTGCCCCGCCCCTCAGTCTCCTACCCTCGTGAGGCGGGCATGGGGGCTACCGGAGAGGGGCAGAGATCCGACATCACCACTGGGCGCTCGGAGCATGCGTTTCAGGAGGTAGGCCTCTCGCTGGGAGGTGCCTCAGGCCTGCCTCAAGCGGAGGACCCGTGGTCGCTTGGGAACTGGCTGGCACCGCCTACCCCACCGGGCGGCGCCCTGTTTCCGGTCATCGCAGGTGGCACTAGAGTGTGGCGCAATGGGCCCTCGTCTCACATATGAAGCAAGGCCGGTACTGTGAAGAAGGCCCAAAGGTTCGTGAAGTCACGCCTGCGTGACACTGCCACATAATAATGAGGGGGGCTGTACACGCCTGAGTCTCGGGGTGCCGGCCTCAGCTCGGGGCTCCCTCCTACGCCCAAGAGAAGCACTTAGCTCCGCTGGTGAGAAGACGCCCAAGACTAGACTAGGTGCCGACGCGCCCTTTTTCTCGCTTTCATTGGTTTTCCTCCGCTGTCGCTTTTCCATCGTTGGATTTAAGTTGAATTTGAGTTCAAGATTTGCGCCAGATTCGGGAAGGGGTGCTTAGTCTCGCTCGAGCAAATCTCGTGTTTCGTTATAACTCCGCCCCAGCCTGCCTCATGAAAGCCCTCACGAGCCGGGCCAGGCCAAGCTTGCACGCAGCCCAACCTGTCGCCGCCGCGTCCTCTCCGGAGGGTTTTTCCTGCAGGTCCTACGGATTCGATCAGTAGACACCCAGATCGCCTCAGCCTCCCACAGGCTATCTCGGGGCTCGTACGAAACTAAGGTAAACCATCTAACTAGCACGCCGCTTAGCCAACCACTTGGCGCGGGTGTATGGGCGATGTAACACCTGCCAATACGAAGAACACAAGTTTTACATAAGGGGCTCCCCCTCCCAAAATGCTCTCACCTACATCAGGCCAAAACCTGAGTTCTATTCATGCAGGGTAATGGAACAAGGACAATACATGATCACCGACAAATCCCCAATGCATCCTCGTGAGCACCTCCCGAGCCGCTGTCGGGCGCCGCTGGCCTCGCCGTCGCTGTTCAAGGTGATCGCCGGGCGCGCTCGGGCCGCTCACCACGCCGCTTTCGCCGGCGGCCACGACCACGCTGCCGCTGCCGTCTGCAAGCGGCGTCTGGACGAGGGCATCCACGTTGTCTTCCACCCAAAGGCGCCAGTCGCCCGGACGGCTCGGGAATCGGGCGATGGCCGCACAAAATCGAAAATGAGGGTCCATGTCCCGGAGATGGCTGAAGACACGAGAGAAGGCGCGCTTCGAGCAGCGCGCTGCCTCCTCCTCCACCAACCTGTCGGCCCCGACCGATCGCGCTTCCACCCGCCCACCACGTGAGTGAAGAACTCAAGGTTGCCGGAGAAGTTAATCACAGGCGACGCGCCACCGCCGCCGCAGATATTGTCCAGGCTGCGTAGCTTTCCCGAGCGTGGCAGCATGGGACCATGCTCATGTTCCAGATTCGCCACCGACGATCTCGTCCGTGATTCTCGGCGCGCCACAGCCTCGGCCCGAGAGGTGGTGGACTCCTCTCACCACCTCGAGGGCGGCCCAAGAGCATCGGCCCGCCGCCTCCTCCTCCGCCAGCTTGGCCTCAAGGCAGCAGTCCTGCCTCAGCTTCGCCTTGATCAACCCCAACCGCCTCCTCAAACTTGTAACGCCTGGATGCGGCTATATCTCCCACGTGTCGAGGCACGACTTAGAGGCATAACCGCATTGAAAGCAATGTCGCAAGTGAGGTAATCTTCACACAACCCATGTAATAATTAAGGAAAGAGATACATAGTTGGCTTACAATCGCCACGCCACACAAGACATAATTAAACATACATCATTCAGAGTACACTCAAGGTCCGACCACGGAACCAAAATAAAAGAAGATACCCCAAATGCTAACACAGATCCCTCGAATCGTCCCAACTGGGCACCACTATCGATCATCCGAAACGACACATAGTAACGACCACGCCTCGTCGAACTCCCACTTGAGCTCGGTGGAATCATCTCGCACCGGCCTCATCGGAACCTGCAACTGTTTGGAAGTATCTGTGAGTCACGGGGACTCAGCAATCTCACACCCGCGAGATCAAGACTATTTAAGCTAATAGGAAGGACAAGGTAATACAGTGGAGCTGCAGCACGCGACTAGCATATATGGTGGCTACTTCGCAAAAGAGAGCGAGAAGAGAAGCAAAGCACGGTCGTGAAACTAGTAGTGATCAATAAGTGATCCTGAACTACTTACGTCAGACATAACTCCAACACCGTGTTCACTTCCCGGACTCCACCGAGAAGAGACCATCACGGTAACACACGCGGTTGATGTGTATTTTAATTGAGGTCAACTTTGTGTTATCTACAACCGGACATTAACAAATTCCCATCTGCCTCATAACCGCGGGCACGGCTTTCGAAAGATATTACCCTGCAGGGGTGTCCCAACTTAGCCCATTATAAGCTCTCACGGTCAACGAAGGATTATTCTTCTACCGAAGACCCGATCAATCTCGAATCCCGGACTACAAGACATTTCGACAGCAATAAAACAAGACCAGCAAGACCACCCGACCGCCGACAAATCCCGATAGGAGCTGCACATATCTCGCTCTCGTGGCACACCAGATAAGCGAAGCGCGACAGAACCGACGAATCCATGTTGCCAAGGAATGGTCCCAAGACGGTGTTTAGTTTGACCAACGTCAAGGAGCACTGCCCGGGGTTTAAATAAGATGACCCGGCTCGCGAAACCCGGGGAAAAGGCTTAGGTGGCAAATGGTAAAACCAAAGTTGGGCCTTGCCGAGGAGTCTTATTCAAAGCGAACTGTCAAGGGGTCCCATAAATCACCCAACCGTAAGGAACGCAAAATCAAGGAACATAACACCGTATGACGGAAACTAGGTGGCAAGAGTGGAACAAAACACTAGGCATAAGGCCGAGCCTTCCACCCTTTACCAAGTATATAGATGTGTTAAACATAGCAGATATATTTATATATTGTGATATCCCCAGCAAGTAATCATGTTCCAAATAGGAACAACATCTCCATGTTCCAACGAGGAACAAACTTCAGCTTCACCTGCAACTAACAACGCTATAAGAGGGCTGAGCAAAGCGGTAACATAGCCAATCAACGGTTTGCTAGGAAAAGGATGGTTAGGGGCTGACATGGCAATATGGGTGGCATGATATAGCAAGTGGTAGGCATCGCAGCATAGGCATAGCAAAAGAGCGAGCAACTAGCATAGCAAAGATAGAAGTGCTTTCGAGGGTATGGTCATCTTGCCTGCAATATTCTCAGAGTTGTCGAAAGCTTGATCCTCAAAACGCTCTCAACAGGCTCCTCATTCACGCACTCGCCTCCGACTCTACCCAAAGCAACAACACAAACAAAGGAACCACAATAAATCACGGTGCAATGCACAAACAACATGATGCAAAACATGACATGATATGCGGATGTGATATGCAATGCGATGTGCACCCGAAGGAAAATGATGAACCAGGCATCAACTTGGCAAACCAAGCATGCCACTGAAAGATGAGATGATTTCGTTGAAATCGATATAAAGATCACCGAATCGGATGCACGGTTTGAAATGGCAAGCAAAACAAGAATGGCGCAAATCTGCCATTAACAGCATGATGCCACTTAGCAAGCAACAAATAATTGCTACTGCACCCAAACGTAACAACAAAGCACATGGCAGTGATCTACACATGATGCTCGACAAAAGATGAGCACTGAGCTACGGCTAGTTCACATCATAACATGTTCAAACAAGCATGGCAAAATGCTCAAAGTAACAGGCTGGACATGGCAAAACAGTAACAGGTTGCAATGTTCAGAGCATCAAAACTACATGCTACAGGAACTTAAAATAGCAAAACATGGCATGGCATTAATCTACTCAAAGCATATTTCAAAAGTCCCTTACAGACCATAAGCCAAAAAGGACTAGAAAATATAGTAACACCCATGTCAATATTGAAAGTCTCGTTAACAGATTCAGCAACTTGACATGTCAAAAACTGATAACGAGATGGCATGTTAACAAGCTCAATGCACTCACTGCAGAGCCTCAAATGATAAACTAAGCATACATACATCAAGAAGACATGACATAGAAGACATACATGGCAAGAACATTAACATAGCCTATACGGGTCAACCACAACAAGCTAGGCAAAATTGATTAACACGTATACAATCTGCCAGGAAACATTTGATAGCAAAAGTAGAGCTCGATTGACTCAAGCTATGGCATCCCATAATTGCAAACAAAGGCATGGATGGATAGAGCAAGTCATGCTTTACAAAACACCCTTACTGAAGTATCTCAAAATATGCATAGATCTCTCGGTATCATCAAGCAAACATGGCATCAAAATCAGCTAAAACAGGGCTGAAATCAGCAACATTAGGACACCTACTTTGCATGCTTGTGCTAGTCACCACATAGATCACAAAAATACATGGCATACACCCCTGGAAAGATGACATGGCATTTTACAAAACTCATGTAGGAATCAAATTCATAGGGTGCACATATTAATCATAGCAAAAATAACAAAAGTGCAACTCCTGATAAAAATCAGAAACTATCAGCACATTGCACTCTTCCAACAGCATTTCGGGCATCAAGATGAGCTCAAATGAAAATGATGCAATGTAACGAAATGATCTACTCTTCGAGACGAACATTTTGACATATTATACGCGAAAAATGGATCTACGGATGCGAAGATATAGCAAGTTGAATATTGCACAAAATTACAATGATGCAAATGACTTAGTGAATAAAAAGAGGGAGAGGGAGATGAGGTCAACGGGTGGCGCGGCTCCCGAGGCCGGATCGGGCGGATCGGGCCGGTGGCGGCGCGGCGGGCTGCCGGAGGAGGAGGGCGGCGGCCGCCCGTGGAGGTCGCCGAGCGGGCGCCAGAGGCGGCGGCGGCGGGCGAACCGGGCGCGAGGAAGGCGACGCCACGGACGGCGGAGGTCGCCGAGCGGGCGGGAGCGGCGGCGCGGAGCCGCCGTGGCGGGCGGCGGCGGAGCTGCCGGATCGCGGGCGGCGAGGCGGCGCGCGCGGCGGGCGACGAGGCGGCGGAGAGGCGCCGCGAGAGGAGCCGAGGCGAAGCGGACGCCGGGCGGGCGGCGGGCGCTGGCTGGCTCAAGGGCTTCGATCCGGCCCGCGCGGGCGGCGCGGGGCGGCGGAGGAGGACACGGGCGGCTCGGGATTCGGGAGAGGGCGGCGGCGCGAATGGCGCACAAGCGCGGACGTGTCCAAGCGCGTGCAGCCTAGGGTTTCGGGAAGGGATGATCCGGATTCGGGGAGGTGTTTAAATAGGCATAGAGGGAGCTAGGAGAGTCCAAATGAGGTGTAGTTACCACACGATCGTGATCGAATGACGGAGAGCATGGAGGTGACTTAGATGGGTTATTGGGCTGTTTTGAAAGGGTGTTGGGCTGCAACTTAAAAGAGGCCTCATGGAGGTGCGTTAACTGCTGAGTACCAAACGAGCTCCAAATGACCAAACTTGACCGTGGTCTCCGGTGTTATACCAAGGCCACTAGACAAACCTCGTCCATTTCGAGACGGTTTAATACCCGCACACGAAAAACGTAAAAGGACCACCGGGGAGATAGGAGTGCCGAATGCAAAACGGACAACGGAAAAATGCTCGAATCATGAGACTAACACGTATGCAAAATGCGATGCACATGATGACATAAAATAAAATGCATGACATGGACAAATGCAAAAGGAGAAAACCCAACCACGGAGGGAATATCATATATCAATGCCGAAAATGGCAAGAGTCGGAGTTACAAATATGGAAAGTTACTCCGGTGTTACAACACTCCACCACTACAAGAGGATCTCGCCCCAGATCTAGGACCGAAAGAACTCCTGATACTCGAACGGAGGTGATCCTCGCGCCCCGTAGCTTCGGTCGGAATGGTGTGACCACTTCACTTTCAGGAATTTGATTGACTTGTTGCAGTCTTGCGCCGGTTTCTTCAAGAATAGCAACGGGTGCTCATGATAAGAGAGATCTTCTTGAAGGTCAATCTTCGGTTGATAGCTGCTCAGAGTCTTGAAGCACTTGGGTTGCGACACGTGAAACACATCGCACATTTGCAAAGTTGGATGGAAGCTCGTTGATAGGCTAGATCGCTTCTTTTCCCAATGATCTTGAAAGGACCCACGATCTAGGGGCAAGCTTCCTTTGATACCGGGTTAACGAGTGCCTTTCATTGAGAGACGCGAGGTAGACATGATCTCCGATTTCAAAAGTCACATCACGGTGCTTATCATCATAATAGCTTTTCGCGCGATTATGCTGCTTTGAGATTCTCACGAATGACCTTGCACATTTCTTCCGCTTCGGATCAAGTCATTGCCAAGAAGTTGGCGCTCAATTGCCCTGCACTAATTGAGAGGAGTACGCACTTTCGCCATAGAGAATTTCAAATGGGGCCTTGCCCAACTCGCTTGGAAGCTGTTGTTGTAAGAGAACTCGCATATGGAAGACAATCTTCCCACTTCATACCGAAGGAAATGACACAAGCCCCGAGCATATCTTCAAGAATTTGATTTACTCGCCGACTTGGCCACTTGTTTGAGGATGGAAAGCTGTGCTGAACGAATGTTGGTGCCCATGGCCTTCAAAAGACTCCCAAAACTTGGAGGTAAAGATGCTGCCACGGTCCAAGAGATCACTTGTGGAATGCCGCAAGGAGACAATCCTCGAGGTGTATAGCTCGCCAACCGAGCTGCAGTGATGGATTCTTTGATAGGAAGAAAATGAGCCACTTTAGTAAGCTTGTCAATGACAACGAAGATAGCATCATTTCCACGCTTGACTTTGGAAAGCCAAGGACTAAGTCCATTTCAATATGATCAAACTTCCATTCAGGAATAGCAAGAGGTTGGAGGAGACCAGCTGGTCTTTGGTGTTCTGCTTTCACTCTTCCGCAGACATCACACTCATTCACGAATTGAGCAATTTCTCGCTTCATTCGAGTCCACCAATATGACTGCTTGAGGTCATGGTACATCTTCGCATTTCCGTGATGAATGGATAGAAGCGAATTGTGAGCCTGCTCAT
This sequence comes from Aegilops longissima, assembly GCA_021605205.1. Lineage (NCBI taxonomy): Eukaryota > Viridiplantae > Streptophyta > Magnoliopsida > Poales > Poaceae > Aegilops > Aegilops longissima. The sequence continues at coordinate 23,824 of JAHIAM010000075.1, read as the reverse complement.
AATGACTTTTCTCGATCACCCTTAGGAACCATAATCCGTCCTCAAAGAACAGAGTGTCTTTGTCATCAACATGGAAGCACTTGTACTTGAAATGCCCTTGTCAATACCACGCTTCACTTTCTTCACCATGGTATCCAGAAGTTGAGCCTCACGAATCTGATCTTCCAAAGTAGGAGAGACTATGAGGTTGGCAAGAAAGCCTTGAGGAACAACTTGAAGATTCAGCTTATGGAAAGATTCACAGAGATCCGCTGAAAGGGCTTGAGGATTAGATCTGCAGAAGCTTTCCGCTCAAAGCGCTCAGAATGACATTGGCTTTGCCCGAGTATACTCAATACTTGGGTTGTACTTTGAATCATTTCACCCATCGAGTCTGCCTCGAGGTTGAGGTTGGGCTGAGTGAAGATGTACTTGAGACTCTTGTGATCAGTGAAAATGTCCACTTTCCTTCCCAACAAGAGATGTCTCCACGTAATCAATGCATGAACCATCGCCGCCAACTCAAGATCGTGAGTGGGGTAGTTCTTCTCTGGGCTTCAATCAAGCTAGAGGTATAAGCCACAACTCTTTCTCTTGCATTAACACAGACCGAGACCTTGAAGAGAAGCATCACGTAACACTTCATATGGCTTGGATTCATCAGAGGAGTCGTAACAGAGCTGTGACGAAGTTTCTTTTGAGGGTATTGAAAGCAACGCCACACTCGGAGACCGTATATACTTCACCTGCTTCGAGAAGGTTGGAAAGAGGCTTTGCAATCTTGGAGAAGTTCTCAACGAATCTTCGCAATAACTTGCAAGACCAAGAAAGTCATGGAGCTGCTTGACATTCCGAGGAGGTTCCCAATTCACAATTGCGGACACCTTCTCGGATCAACAGCGATGCCCTTGGCAGAGATGATATGACCAAGATAAAGCACTTCATCAAGCCGAATTCACATTTGGAGAACTTAGCATAGAATTGGTACTCTCTCGAGCTTGTCTAGCACCAATCGCAAATGTTTGGCATGATCCTTCTTATTCTTGGAGAAGACCAAGATATCATCAAGATAGACCAAGACTAATTCATTGGTGTAGGGATTGAATATGAAGTTCATCATCCGAGAGAAAGTTGGAGGAGCATTGACAAGGCCGAAAGACATGACAAGATATTCATAAGAACCAAAGCTTGTTCAATGCTGTCTTGGGAATATCTTGTTCACGTAATGCGAACTGATGATACCCCATACGAAGGTCAAGCTTAGAGAACACCGTAGCACCTTTGAGTTGCTCAAAAGCTCATTGATATTGGGAAGTGGATACTTGTTCTTGATTGTCTTTTATTCAATGGACGGTAATCGACGCAAAGTCGGTCCGCGCCATCCTTCTTCCGACAAAAGAACACCACAACCCCAAGGAGATGAACTCGGTCCGATCAAACCCAGACGCTCTTGTTCATCGAGCTGCTTCTTCAATTCCTTCAGCTCATCAGGTCCAAGCTTGTATGGACGCTGTAACGGGTTCAAGGCTGTGCTCAAGATCGATAACGAACTCCACCGGCCGATGAGGAGGCATACCCGAAGCTCTTCCGAAAGACATCTTGGTACTCACAAACGATCGAATCGAGAGATGGCATTCAATTCGCCTCTTCTCATTGAGAGAAAACAACCAATGGTTTCATCACGAGAGGCATAGATGATCACATCATTAGAAGAGTGAGTCAATTGAATTTCCCGGCAGCACAATCAAGCCGAGCTTTGCCGATAAAGCCACCCATTCCGAGAATAAGATCAATGTCCGAGTCACCAAGAACCATTGGTTTGGAAAGAAATCTATAATCGCCCATCTTGATAGAAACATCATGAACTATTGAGTTGGCTCTCATTGACTTTGCCGGAGAAATAACACCCAAAGGTTTATCCAGTAAGACCAAGAAAATCATTCTTTGCAAAGAACGATCTCGACATGAAACAATGCGATGCACCAAAGATCAAATAAGACTTTTGCAGAATATCATTAATCGAGAGATTACCCATGATCACATCGAAGAATCCTCCGCTTGAGCTGCATTCATCATATTGACCTTGGCAAACTTTGGATTATGCTTGACCACCGCATTGCTGGAAGATTTCACAGAGGAGGAGGCGAAGACGCCTCGTTGAAGCACTTGTTCAGATAGTGACCCTTCTCCGACACTTGTTGCAAGTGACCTCGAGAGCGGACGATGGTAAGGAGCACTTGACCTTGGAGCTTGAGAATTAGACTTGTTCGATAGCTTGGGTTGGGTGGGTGGGAAGATCCACGCCACCGAGTTCTTCTCACGGTAAGGCCGACGGAACGGAGGAGGGGCAGGTAAAACTTCGCCGCTTATTGCCACTTGAGAGGACGAGGAGGACTGAATCTGCATCCCTGATTCTCTTCTTAGAAGCCTCGATTTGAGTTGTGCCGCTTCTTGCTTGAGAGCCATGTTGTAGAAATCATCATACTTATCCGCTCAAACAGCACAAGAGGTAATTGCAGATCTTCTCTCGCACCACCCTCGAACCGATAGATCATACTCCTTTCATCGTGTACATCTTGCTTAGCAAAACGAGCGAGCCTCGAACTGGATATTGTATTGATAGACAGACATGGTGCCTTGTTTGAGATTGCGGAACTCTCACGCTTGCTCTCAACAACACTCTTCGAATGTGATGAGCTCGAAATCACGGCGAACTCATCCTGTAATGACACGGCCTCCTCTCGAATCTTTGTATTGCTCGAACCACTCAAAGAGCTTGATCCTTGAGTTGAAACGATGCAAACTTGACAAAGTCCTCAGGTTTGACATTGCTACAGCCAAAGTGCTTGCAGATGTCCACTAACCAATCGTCAGCCTCTGTGGCCTCGGCTACGTAAACCGAAAGACTTCGCTGATTAGCGAGAAACCGACCGAGAGTAGCAAAGTGTGGCTGATGGTTGCCTTGACCTTGATTGCCTTGATTGCCTTGCCCTCGAGTACGCTTCTTGCAAGAGCTGCAAAATCATCTCGAGCATTGGCATTGGTGGCTGCCATAATAGCTTGCCGTGCCTCCGGAGGCGGAGGTGGAGGTGGAGGTGGAGGATTCGACGATCCCCATCATTGCGATCCGGATTCGACGCTACATGGAGCCATCCTCAAGAGGGTGACATCCGTTAGTCCTCCGATAGACAAATGATAAGTAGAATCAACGGATAGAAATTGCAACATATAGTCTTCACAATAAACATTCGAACAAGAATGAAATCATCACACATCCAATAAAGTGAGAAGCCACTTAGATATAGATATGGAAATAACATCTGACTGACAAACAAATCGAATATCACAACTGAAAACAAAAGGTTGGCTTCTAGAATGAGCCGAACAAACACATGATAGAGATTTCGCCAAAGTGTTCGTGGTGGGGCCCACACGGACACGACGATAGCGGACGCCACGAATGACTAACAAGACGCCCCGAATCAGCATAGCCAAGGATTCTTTAAGACGCCTCACACCATCAGAATCGACCGTGAATGGGCGGACCACTAGACGTTGAACCCCAATCTCAAATCATACATCCGTCGGATAGAATATCCCGTAAGCTACTAGAATTCCCACCTATAAACTCCCAAACTTTCTGGTTATGCAATCTGGTGTTGGGGATACAGGGACACAAAATATATCACCCAAACTAACAATACCTAGATCCAATTGATCCATCCACAACACATAACCAAGAAATCTCGAAATCGTGGTACCTCGACCTTCAAAAACATCCGTTATGCAAGTCATGGCAATATTCCCGACTCGCCACAAGATCGGGCTATCGTGGTTATCTCACCAACAACTGCACAAAAGAGATTTCGATGTCGGCAAAACTCGTATTCCAGAATCTGCAACGATAAAATTGTGACGACAACACCTCGGAGCTCAACTCCCCGACACCGCCACAACCCCTAAATGTCGAGGCACCAAGAACAATGTTCTCGCCACAAAACCATCGAACGATTCCAAGATACCCACGTGATCCTAAAAAATTTTTTAGTGAAATTTGAGAAGAGAAGAGTCAAAATTCTACGTCAGAGACCTCACAGAGCTATTTAAGGACCGGAAGTAAAAAGAATCCTACTCCGATATATATAATCCTAAGACTCAAAACATTTTCCATTCTAGACTCAACAACGCCAAAGAAACAATCAAGTAGGGGGCTCTTAAGTCGGGAAGGCTCGATTACCAACTTGTATCGCCTCGATGCGGTTATATCTCCCACGTGTCGAGGCACGACTTAGAGGCATAACCGCATTGAAAGCAATGTCGCAAGTGAGGTAATCTTCACACAACCCATGTAATAATTAAGGAAAGAGATACATAGTTGGCTTACAATCGCCACGCCACACAAGACATAATTAAACATACATCATTCAGAGTACACTCAAGGTCCGACTACGGAACCAAAATAAAAGAAGATACCCCAAATGCTAACACAGATCCCCGAATCGCCCCAACTGGGCACCACTATCGATCATCCGAAACGACACATAGTAACGACCACGCTCTCGTCGAACTCCCACTTGAGCTCGGTGGAATCATCTGACCGCCTCATCGGAACCTCGCAACTGTTTGAAGTATCTCGTGAGTCACGGGACTCAGCAATCTCACACCCGCGAGATCAAGACTATTTAAGCTAATAGGAAGGACAAGGTAATACAAAGGAGCTGCAGCACGCGACTAGCATATATGGTGGCTACTTCGCAAAAGAGAGCGAGAAGAGAAGCAAAGCACGGTCGTGAAACTAGTAGTGATCAATAAGTGATCCTGAACTACTTACGCCGACATAACTCCAACATCAGTTCACTTCCCTGACCACGAGAAGAGACCATCACGGTAACACACGCGTTGATGTGTATTTTAATTGAGGTCAACTTTGTGTTATCTACAACCGACATTAACAAATTCCCATCTGCCTCATAACCGCGGGCACGGCTTTCAAAGATATTACCCGCAGGGTGTCCCAACTTAGCCCATTATAAGCTCTCACGGTCAACGAAGGATTATTCTTCTACCGAAGACCCGATCAATCTCGAATCCCGGACTACAAGACATTTCGATAGCAATAAAACAAGACCAGCAAGACCACCCGACCGTGCCGACAAATCCCGATAGGAGCTGCACATATCTCGCTCGTGGCACACCGGATAAGCGGCGCACAGAACCGACGAATCCATGTTGCCAAGGAATGGTCCCAAGACGGTGTTTAGTTTGGACCAACGTCAAGGAGCACCGCCCGGGGTTTAAATAAGATGACCCTGGCTCGCGAAACCCGGGAAAAGGCTTAGGTGGCAAATGGTAAAACCAAAGTTGGGCCTTGCCGAGGAGTCTTATTCAAAACGAACTGTCAAGGGGGTCCCATAAATCACCCAACCGTAAGGAACGCAAAATCAAGGAACATAACACCGTATGACGGAAACTAGGTGGCAAGAGGAACAAAACACTGTGCATAAGGCCGAGCCTTCCACCCTTTACCAAGTATATAGATGTGTTAAACATAGCAGATATATTTATATATTGTGATATCCCCAACAAGTAATCATGTTCCAAATAGGAACAACATCTCCATGTTCCAACGAGGAACAAACTTCAGCTTCACCGCAACTAACAACGCTATAAGAGGGCTGAGCAAAGCGTAACATAGCCAATCAACGGTTTGCTAGGAAAAGGATGGTTAGGGCTGACATGGCAATATGGGTGGCATGATATAGCAAGTGGTAGGCATCGCAGCATAGGCATAGCAAAAGAGCGAGCAACTAGCATAGCAAAGATAGAAGTGATTTCGAGGGTATGGTCATCTTGCTCGCAATGTTCTCAGAGTTGTCGAAAGCTTGATCCTCAAAACGCTCTCAACAGGCTCCTCGCTCACGCACTCGCCTCCCGACTCTACCCAAAGCAACAACACAAACAAAGGAACCACAATAAATCACGTGCAATGCACAAACAACATGATGCAAAACATGACATGATATGCGGATGTGATATGCAATGCGATGTGCACCGGAAGGAAAATGATGAACCAGGCATCAACTTGGCAAACCAAGCATGCCACTGAAAGATGAGATGATTTCGCTGAAATCGATATAAAGATCACCGAATCGGATGCACGGTTTGGAAATGGCAAGCAAAACAAGAATGGCGCAAATCTGCCATTAACAGCATGATGCCACTTAGCAAGCAACAAATAATTGCTACTGCACCCAAACGTAACAACAAAGCACATGGCAGTGATCTACACATGATGCTCGACAAAAGATGAGCACTGAGCTACGGCTAGTTCACATCATAACATGTTCAAACAAGCATGGCAAAATGCTCAAAGTAACAGGCTGGACATGGCAAAACAGTAACAGGTTGCAATGTTCAGAGCATCAAAACTACATGCTACAGGAACTTAAAATAGCAAAACATGGCATGGCATGAATCTACTCAAAGCATATTTCAAAAGTCCCTTACTGACCATAAGCCAAAAAGGACTAGAAAATATAGTAACACCCATGTCAATATTTAAAGTCTCGTTAACAGATTCAGCAACTTGACATGTCAAAAACTGATAACGAGATGGCATGTTAACAAGCTCAATGCACTCACTACAGAGCCTCAAATGATAAACTAAGCATACATACATCAAGAAGACATGACATAGAAGACATAAATGGCAAGAACATTAACATAGCCTATACGGGTCAACCACAACAAGCTAGGCAAAATTGATTAACACGTATACAATCTGCCAGGAAACATTTGATAGCAAAAGTAGAGCTCGATTGACTCAAGCTATGGCATCCCATAATTGCAAACAAAGGCATGGATGGATAGAGCAAGTCATGCTTTACAAAACACCCTTACTGAAGTATCTCAAAATATGCATAGATCTCTCGGTATCATCAAGCAAACATGGCATCAAAATCAGCTAAAACAGGGCTGAAATCAGCAACATTAGGACACCTACTTTGCATGCTTGTGCTAGTCACCACATAGATCACAAAATACATGGCATACACCCCTGGAAAGATGACATGGCATTTTACAAAACTCATGTAGGAATCAAATTCATAGGGTGCACATATTAATCATAGCAAAATAATAAAAGTGCAACTCCTGATAAAAATCAGAAACTATCAGCACATTGCACTCTTCCAACAGCATTTCGGGCATCAAGATGAGCTCAAATGAAAATGATGCAATGGAAGGAAATGATCTACTCTTCGAGACGAACATTTTGACATATTATACGCGAAAATGGATCTACGGATGCGAAGATATAGCAAGTTGAATATTGCACAAAATTACAATGATGCAAATGACTTAGTGAATAAAAAGAGGGAGAGGGAGATGAGGTCAACGGGTGGCGCGGCTCCCAAGGCCGGATCGGGCGGATCGGGCCGGTGGCGGCGCGGCGGGCTGCCGGAGGAGGAGGGCGGCGGCCGGCCCGTGGAGGTCGCCGAGCGGGCGCCAGAGGCGGCGGCGGCCGGGCGAACCGGGCGCGAGGAAGGCGGACGCCACGGACGGTGGAGGTCGCCGAGCGGGCGGGAGCGGTTGGCGGCGGGAGCCGCCGTGGCGGGCGGCGGCGGAGCCGCCGACTCGCGGGCGGCGAGGCGGGCGCGGCCGCGCGACGAGGCGGCGGAGAGGCGCCGCGAGAGAGCCGAGGCGAAGCGACGCCGGCGGCGGCGGCGCTGCTGGTTCAAGGGGTTCGATCCGGCCCGGCGGGCCGGGCGGGCGCTGGGCGGCGGAGGAGGACACGTATGCTCGGATTCGGGCGAGGGCGGCGGCGCTGAATGTCCGCGCGCGCGGACGTGTCCGGCAAGGCGCAGCTTCCTAGGGTTTCGGGAAGGGATGATCCGGATTCGGGAGGTGTTTAAATAGGCATAGAGGGAGCTAGGAGAGTCCAAATGAGGTGTAGTTTTCGCCACATGATCGTGATCGAACGACGGAGAGCATGGAGGTGACTTAGATGGGTTATTGGGCTGTTTTGAAAGGGTGTTGGGCTGCAACTTAAAAGAGGCTCATGGAGGTGCTTAACTGCTGAGTACCAAACGAGCTCCAAATGACCAAACTTGACCGTGGTCTCCGGGTGTTATACCAAGGCCACTAGACAAACCTCGGTCCATTTCGAGACGGTTTAATACCCGCACACGGAAAAACGTAAAAGGGACCACCGGGGGAGATAGGAGTGCCGGAATGCAAAACGGACAACGGGAAAAATGCTCGGAATCATGAGACGAACACGTATGCAAAATGTGATGCACATGATGACATAAAATAAAATGCATGACATGGACAAATGCAAAAAGGAGAAAACCCAACCACGGAGGGAATATCATATATCAATGCCGAAAATGGCAAGAGTCGGAGTTACAAATATGGAAAGTTACTTCCGGGGTGTTACAAAACTCGTGCTCGAGGTTCGAGCGCGCCGCCGCCACTCGGCGTCCGACCTCCTCCATGACGCGGGCTTCCCGAGCTGCAACCTCATCCTCTGCACGCTGCTGCGCCTCGCCTCCAAGCGCCATAATCTCGCTGCTCGGTGGCTTCTGCCGCCTCACGCTCGAGCTCCGCCGAGTCGCCGGAGGTCACCTTCATTGACGCAAGGGCCAGGAGTTCCCGTGCCCGCTCCTCCGCCGCCTCCGCCACCTAGCTGCCCGGCCTCCTCGACGGCCGGAGAGCAGGCCTCCCGAGAGGCTGCCAGCAATGCCTTGGCCTCTTCATCATCAAGATCGCACTGGCGGCAGTAAGGGCGGCAGCGCCCACCAAGGCCATGCCAGCGCAGCCTCGGCCTCAAGGCGCTGCCTTCACAAGAAGCTTTTCACCAAGAAGGCTCACCGCCGGCCGCCTTCAAGGAATCTCATGGCGAGGGCGCGACGCCCCAAAGGCCACAAGACGCCCTCCACACCACCAACCGCCTGACGGGCGCCAGAGCCGCTGAATCAACACCTTCTCCGGTGTTAGGGGAACGCTAGTAAAATTAAAAATTTCCTACGGTTTCACCAAGATCCATCTATGAGTTCATCTAAGAAACGAGTCATGGAGAGTGATTGCATCTACATACCACTTGTAGATCACAGGCGGAAGCGCTCAATGGAACGGGATGATGGAGTCAGACTCGCCGTGATTCAGATCACCGATGACCTAGTGCTGAACGGACAGCACCTCCGCTGCTCAACACACGTGACGGAGCGGATGACGATCCTCCTTCTTGATCCAGCAAGGGGAAGGAGAGGTTGATGATGATCCAACAGACGACGGGCGTGGTGGTGGATGCAGCAGAACTCCCAGCAGGCTTCGCTAAGCAACCACGGAGGAGGAGGAGGTGTAGCAGGGAGAGGGAGGTGCCAGGCCTTCAGGGGTGCGGTTGCCCCTCCTTCCCCTCCCTTTATATAGTGGCAAGAGAGAGGGGGGCGCAGCCTTGCCCCTTCCTCCAAGGAAGGGTGCGGCCAAGGGGAGGAGGAGTCCATCCTCCCAAGGCACCCTGAGGTGCCTTCCCAATTAGGACTCTCCTCTCTTGTCTCTGGCGCATGGGCCTCTTGGGATGGTGCCTTGGCCCATATAGGCCAAGGCGCAACCCCGACAGCCCATGTGGCCACCCGGCAGGTGGACCTCGTGGACCCCCGACCCTTTCTCGCACTCCCTGACAATACCGATAAAGTGCGAAACTTTTCCGCGACCAAAATAAGACTTCCCATATATAAATCTTTACCTCCGATCATTCCGAACTCCTCGTGACGTCCGGTTCTCATCCGGTCTCCAACAACATTTGGTTTGCTGCATACTCATATTCATACAACCCTAGCGCCACCGAACCTTATGTGTAGACCCTACGGGTTCGGGAGACATGCGATATGACCGAGACGGCTTCTCGCAATAACCAACAGCGGATCTCGATATCCATGTTGGTTCTACATGCTCCTCGATGATATCATCGGATGAACCACGATGTCGAGGATTCAATCAACCCCGTGATACTATTCCCTTTGTCAATCGGTATTGTACTTGCCCGAGATTCGATCGCCGGATCCCAATACCTCGCTCAATCTCGTATCGGCAAGTCACTTTACTCGCATCAGAATGTATGATCCCGTGACCGACACTTGGTCACTTTGAGCTCATTATGATGATGCATTACCGAAAGGGCCCAGAGATACCTCTCCGCCATACGGAGGACAAATCCCGCCTCGATCCGTGTCAACCCAATGATACTTTCGGAGATACCAGAGTGCACCTTTATAGTCACCCAGCATACGCCAGGATGTTTGGTACACCCAAAGCACTCTTACGGTATCCGGAGTTACACGATCTCATGGTCAAAGGAAAAGATACTTGACATTGGAAAAGCTCTAGCAAAACGAACTACACGATCTTGTGCTATGCTTAGATTGTCTTGTCCATCACATCATTCTCCTAATGATGTGATCCCGCTATCAACGATATCCAATGTCCATAGTCGAAACCATGACTATTAGTTGATCAACGAGCTAGTCAACTAGAGGCTCACTAGGGACATATTGTGGTCTATGTATTCACACGCAGTATTACGATTTCCTGATAATACAATTATAGCATGAATAAAAGACAATTATCATGAACAAGGAAATATAATAATAATACTTTTATTATTGCCTCTAGGGCATATTTCCCACAATCTCCCACTTGCACTAGAGTCAATAATCTAGTTACATTGTGATGAATCTAACACCCATAGAGTTCTCGTGTTGATCATGTTTTGCCCATGGAAGAGGTTTAGTCAACGGATCTCGCGACATTCAGATCTCGTATGCACTTTGAAAATTTCTATGTCCCCATCTTGAACATTTTCACGAATGGAGTTGAAGCGATTTATTGATGTGCCTGGTCTTCTTGTGAAACCTGGCTCCTTGGCAAGTGCAATAGCTCCATTGTTGTCACAGAAGAGTTTGATCGGCTCCGACGCATTGGGTATGACTCCTAGGTCGGTGATGAACTCCTTCACCCAAATTGCTTCATGTGCTGCCTCCGAGGCTGCCATGTACTCCGCTTCACATGTAGATCCCGCCACGACGCCTCGCTTGCAGCTGCACTAGCTTATCGCTCCACCATTCAACATATACATCGATCCGGTTTGTGACTTTGAGTCATCCAGATCTATGTCGGCTTAGCCGACGTAACCCTTTACGATGAGCTCTTCGTCACCTTCATAAACGAGAAACATGTCATTTGTCCTTTTCGTACTTCAGGATATTCTTGACCGCTGTTCAAAGGTTCCTTGTCGGGATTACTTTGGTACCTTCCTACCAAACTTACGGCAAGGTTTACATCAGGTCCGTACACAGATGGCATACATAATAGATCCTATGGTCGAGGCATAGGGATGACGCCATCTCTTCTTTATCTTTTGTCGTGGTCGGGCATTGAGCCGAGCTCAATTTCACACCTTGCAAAACAGGCAAGAACCCTTTCTTGACTGATCCATTTTGAACTTCTTCAAAATCTTATCAAGGTATGTGCTTTGTGAAAGACCTATGAGGCGCCTTGATCTATCCCTATAGATTTTGATGCCTAATATGTAAGCAGCTTCTCCAAGGTCCTTCTTTGAAAAACTCTTATTCAAGTAGGCCTTAATGTTGTCCAAGAGTTCTATATCATTTCCCATCGAAGTATGTCATCTACATATAATATGAGAAATGCCACAGAGCTCCCACTCACTTTCTTGTAAACGCAGGCTTCTCCATAAGTCCAAGATAAACCCAAACGCTTTGATCATCTCATCAAAGCGAATGTTCCAACTCCGAGATGCTTGCACCAGCCCATAAATGGATCGCTGGAGCTTGCATACCTTGTTAGCATTCTTAGGATCGACAAAACCTTCCGCTGCATCATATACAGCTCTTCCTTAAGGTAACCGCTAAGGAATGCCGCTTTGACGCCCATCTGCCATATCTCATAATCATAGTATGCGCAATTGCTAACATGATTCGGACGGACTTAAGCTTCGCCACGGAGAGAAAGTCTCATCGTAGTCAATCCCTTGAACTTGTCAATAATCGTCGTGGAATTGTCACGGCAGATGTCCTCGTGAAAGGACTTAGTCATGTGGCCATCGACGGGTTAACTTAGAGGGTTAAAGCGACACAAAGACACGGAGTTATACTAGTTCGCCCCTTCGATGAAGGTAAAGCCTACGCCTAGTTGTGATGGGATTGATGTGATTTCGCGATTAGGGAGCTATAGCTTCGCTTAAGCCTCAATTGTTCTGTCTTTAAACCGCCGCTGGTCGCCCCTTATATACACGGGTTGACGCCTCGCCGGTTCACAGAGTCCCGATCCGCTTATACAAGTGTCCGCCGGTCTCTTCTCTCTTATCTTACATCACAAGTTACATGACTAAGGCGGTTTACATTTATGGATCCTAATCCGCCTCGGCTCGGGCCTCGCACCTTCATGGGCCCGGATTGTAGATTTAGGTAAACCGCCCCTTCAGTGGCGGTTTATATTCAGTAGTTATATCCCCAACATTAGGCCCCAGATTGACTTGAACCGTTCATGTTAATCTTCAACACCTTCAGAAACTCTACATCTCCTTCAGATTTCGTAAACCGCCATCCGCTTGAACCGCCATGACGCTATCTTCCAGCCACAAAGAATAGGCGCTTTGACGCTATCTTTAATAAAGAAATCCAAACAAGAAGATTCCTTCATTTAATACTATCCTGAAATCGAGGCGATCGCCAAGGCCCGCCCGCTTTTGACTCTCGATTCTCGCCCGTTAATTGCTCTGCTTCCTTATAAATAGACCGCCGACCTTTTCTTCTTCTTCCGCTTTTCTTCTTCTCGCGACGTTCTGCTCAAGCTCACGCTGCCGCCGACCTTCGATCACACATCGCCAGTCCGCAGATCAACCTGACCGACCAAGCTTTTAGCGCCTCACGCCGGGCAGATCGTAAGGCTCTTCGAGCCCTAGATCCGCATCTAAAGGTCCCTGCTCATCTTGTAGTTCATAGGTGTTCATCGAGTGTCCTCATACCTGCCCGCCATGGCCGTATGATTCAACCGTAGCATACATCTCAGGCAGCGATCGCCCGCCGCCGCTTAACTCTTTGTGCATCTTTCATTTTGTTCAGATCCTCTTGTTTAGAACGCATTTAACCTTCCTCGCCTCTATGAGGCTTGCCTAGGTCGCAGAAATTTTTCTCACCGAACCTTCGGTAGATCTAAATCACCTCCATTCGCATGTGAAATCTGTTTCGCCCATACTTAGTAGATTTTCTAGTTCTGCTCTCTCGGCGGTTTGACTTTTGATAGCTAATCCGCTACCCATTAGTCCTCGCTAAACCGAATTAGAAATCTGTCCGTCAATCGCCGTTTAACATTTTATAATGTGTCTAAACCGCTTAACGGTGAATCATTTTTCCTTTCCTTCCGCAGTTTTAGTCTTCCTAATGGCCAAGCAATTTCACCTTACAATTGGGTCCGGTCCAAGATCATCAAACGCAACTCAACGGATACGCTACCACCGGGCGCTTTGGCTTCAAAATGTCCTCCATCGGGCGTGTTCCGATGTCGAATTCTCCCGATCCGCAAGAAGGATAAGTAATTGTGTTTATGCAGACTTAGACCGGGATTCAGCCCGCCCGATCAAAATTCTTCCGGATGTCCTTGCAAGTTTTCAACTCCATCCGCAGGATATTGGCCCAACTCGTGTCAAACATATGCAATTTTCAAGTTTTCGTGAAATCTATCTTCAAGAAGAACCATCTGTGGAGCTGTTCCGGATTTCTTTCACTTGAACCGCCGACAGAATTTTCTCGATGGTCCAACACGTAGTCAAGGCGCTTCAATCCGTAAAAGGAAGGAAGTGGATTTTCCTCACGCCAAACACCATAGCCATCCAAAAGATTGGAACCAAACCTGGTTCTATCTGCTAGAATACTGCTCCCGACAACGAGAATCTGCTGTCGGCTACCGCCCTCACCGCTTAGCAACCATCATCTCTGCTTTTTTACGCTGACCGCCATGAACGGAAGAACTTTGCGCCAAATTATCAAGCTCGGGCTCTAATGGCCAATGGCTTAACCGGTGTGGAACTTGTGCGTGTTGGGTTTCTTGGGGCATCTTGCCACTAAGCCGCCGTCCCGGATTGATGCACTAATATACTAGCAGCCTCCAAGACCTCAAAGACGCCACGAGCTACCAATAATAGAGCTTGAAGTCACAGAGACACCAAGCGGATGCTTGATGAACCTATCTCCGCTCAGAAGCCAAACCGGTTGGCCCCATTCTCAGTTGCCAACAAACCGCCATGTAAGACTCGCCACCGCTTGATTTGTAATACTTTTGTTGATATACATTAATCCTAGTTACCTCGCAGCTAACAGCCTTCCGAAGCGGACCAAACTAGCCCGGCCCGTAAAGTCCAAGACCACCAAAAGGCTGGCAAGAGGAAACCGCCGAGTCTTCGATCCGCCGAAGACGAAGATTCCAAGCCGAGGTAAAGCTTGATATCTCGAGGGAGTCGCCAGAACCGCTCTCCTCTTTGTGTTTCTTCTGCTTGTAGCTTGTTCCTTTATTCCTCCTTTTATCGATAATTTTAACTCCTGTGATGACGCCGAGGCCACCATGCCGACCATGTTGAGGTAATCTTTCTTTCTTCCGAATCCGACTGCATCGTTAAAAGAATTCGCCACAAGTCCGAAAGTGAAAAATCTCATTCCTATGCTCATCTGAATCCAAACCTTCCTTGAAGTCACAAAGAGGTCAAGAGCGCCAGACAACCCGCACACAAGGGCTAACAGATTACCTCATCCGTTTACTGACACACCAACCCGAAACGCCGCCAGAGGTGATTTGTTCTCCGAAAAGCGCTACCTTTAAAAGGTTTCTTCCGATGTCCTCTCAATCCGCCCCGACCAATTATCAGCCTCTTCCAACTCCTCCGGCGGTTCTCAACCACGAATCGCCTCCGCTTAAAGTCGCCGCAGGTAAGCACCATACTTATGTCCCGCCAATTCGTGTATATTTGCATTGGTCGGTTTATCTTATTCTAATTCTGAACACCGCAGCACCAAGGCTCGCTTGAGTAAAAAAGCTAAAACCCTTGACCCTATCATGGATGTTGATCCGAGAAAACCCCTGAGCAGCATGGCGAAAATCCCGAGGTTGCTAAAATAGCTCGCGAAGTTGTACCAAGACGACATCGCTGATCCGCCAGAAACTGAACCAGAGGCCCAAGTGGAAACCTCGATCCTGCTCCACCGAGTCCGCCACGAACGGGTCGTGGTTGTTGAGCCGAGCCAAAGTACGGGCCACCAAGCCCAAAGAAGACCGCCGGTCCGCCAGCCCAGCCAAAAATGATGATGTTATTAGACAGTAATCGCTACACCACTCCTACCAACCGTCGCTGAAGCCAAACACAGCGCCAAGGAAGATTCTACTACTATGAGCAAAGATAAGGGAAAACTGATCTGTCACTTATGAAGACCTCTCTCGCCTAAGAACTTCACTCCGGCTCAACCGCTCTACACAAGCCGTGACTTTGAAGCCGGTCTCGTAAATCGCATGAAGGACCGCTATGAGGTAAGGAGTTATGCCTTCTTGTACTTTTGCTGTATAGTAGCTCTCAAGGGTCGGTTCAACTTAGCATAGTTAAACCGCACTTGACTTTGCATAGAAAACATACGCCTTTAAACTGCAAAGATCAGAGTTCTCAAGGGTCGGTTCAACTTAGCATAGTTAAACCGCACTTAACTTCAGATCCCATAGCAAACCGAGATCAACTAGCCATTAGCCCCCAAGTGCCAAGTTGAATACTTGTATTGAGCTTGGGACTTTATAATGAAACAACTAATGTGCTCCTTTGTGATCGTAATGAGATATACCAAAGAAACCGTGCAACTCAAGGACATTCGTGCTAACTGAAACTCAACAAGCGTAAACCACCAAGGCCAAGGATGAATTGAAAACTGCCTTGGCCACTATGGAACAGCTCAAGGAGTGGTATAAACCGAAGGGCCAATCGACACCGAAAAGGCCGGTTTGAAAAACGGCGAAGATGCCAATCAGCTCTTAAACCGTGACCAAGAGCTTACTGCATTAAAGCGCCAAGTTCATGCCATGACCTCCGCCATCTTCGGTAAGAAAATTTGCACCGACACCCTTGCTTTGATATTTTCGCTGGTTTAACCCGAGCTGTCCAAACCGTGCAGCAAGCGATTGCTCATCCGGCTCGATGTGCGGAAGAAGCTCAAGGCCGCTACACGCTGATTGAGCAGCTGTATACCGCGCCCAGCGAGTCATATGCGCCACATCGAAGACAACACCGCCCGCCCTGATCAATGATACACGGACCGCTGTCCATGGTTCCGGCAGCTTGAAGAGTTGAAACGATCCGCGCCCGAGCTGGCACTTCCATCGTTTAACTCGCGCTAAGGCGTGGATAGCGGATTCTGATCCGCCGACATAGCTAAGGGTTTCTGCGCCAAGAGAACGGTGAAGTTTTGACAATGACGCCTCAAATGAATAACAAAGGAGATGCGTTCACGGGCGAAGTCAATCGGCAGCGGTTAACCGGGCGGTTCACCGCTTTTTATGATGCAAACAACAAGCGGGTGGAGTTTGTCATTCCGTAGTGCGAGCCTTGTTCCTCCAATCCGTAAGCACACTTATGCCCCGACGCTGATCCGCTGAGCTTATAAGTGAAGAGGCTGTCTTTCAGGCCTTAACCCGGATTGACTGGTCTACCAATGACTTCCGGGCTTTGGGTGATGAAGAGGAAGAAGTTGAACCGACGCCAGGCGCCCCCTCTTCCTCACGTCAACCCGACGAAGAAGCTTAATCCATCAAGCCGGGTGATGCATCAGAAATTGCTAGTCATAACGCCATGCGAAACACCAGGCCTTGGAAGGCTTTGTAATAGAATAACCAGCACTTTGTTTTTGAACATGCTTTTATGCTCTCACCAGAATCTTCAAGCAGAGGTGCCGACACTTTGGTTTGAAACCTTCAATGCATTTTGCCTGCAATCACAAATTTAAACCGCCACGGCGTTTGTGTCGCCAAATGGCTTTGTGATGCCGATATATTTATATAAGAAAATATTGATGTATATGCTCAAATCTTTGTGATACAAAAATACCGCCAGCGCCGGGCATGGAATTGGCTTAAGGCCAAAGGAGAAAACAACTCAGAAAGTTATAATGCCGGTTTACCGTAAACCGTGGTTGGGTCATGACAAGCCCCCGTTACTCCATAATGGGATGTTAATGAAAAAATCAAACCAAACAAATATCTCCGGATTAAAATAGACCGAAGTTCCTTAATTGAAAGATTGAACCGTTCAAAGAGGTTATCGGTTTAAAAAGCCAAAAAAATCCAAAGAATAGCTTATGAAATCAATATGGAAGCAAAGGCAATTATAAACCCGCTTGCAAGAATAGGCTTTATCGAGCCTCGATCGATGGTGTTACCATGGTCGGACAGGACCAAGCTCCCCATAAGGTGTAGCGATGGTTCAAATCAGCCAGCCCCCAACTAAAACCGTGGCATTATGCCGATCAAGTGGCATGGCAATGGTTCGGTTCGACCAATCCCCAAGTGATTCTATGGACTTAGGCCGACCAAGAGGCGGATCGGTTCAGATGTGACCATGTCCCTGCGATCCGGTGGCTTTCCCATCAAAAGGTGTTGCATTGGTTCGACACCACCAAGCCCCCAGTGACATAGAAACTTCAAAAGCAAGATCAAGGGCTAAACCGAGGCTGCTTTGTGACAACAACTCCATGTACCCAAACCGACTTTTTACGTAATCGGATACCCCGCTTAGCCGAGGCCCGTTTATTGCTTTTATTCATAATATATACATTGTCTTAATATGTACATAAGTGGAGCCGATGGCTCGTATAATAAGGTCAAGATGAGCTATGTTCCAGGCCTGTTGGTCTCCTCCTCCGACGCGGCGTGAGTCTTTATGCTCTCAAACATCGACAGATAGTATGACCCACAGTGATTCTGCTGACCACAAAGGGCCCTTCCCAAGGTGGGGATAGCTTGTGCATATCTGTCTGGTCTTGAATGAGCCAAGCACCAAGTCTCCTTCCCGAAAGGTTCTTGTTCTAACTCACCGATCGTGATAACGACGAAGATCCCGCTGTAAATCGCCAACGAGTAGCCGCCATATCTCGCTTCTTCATCCAACGATCCAAAGCGCCCCGCCGTGCTGCCTCGCTATCGGCCTCAACATAGGCTGCTACGCTGGGCGAAGTCATGACGGATATCGCAAGGAAGGACCGCCTCCGCCCATAGACCATAAAGAACGGTGTGTATCCAAAGGATCTGTTAGGGTAGTATTGATACTCCATATCACGATGGTAGCTCTTCTACCCAACAACCCGCGGCCCTCTCTAAAGGGACCATAAGCCGAGGTTTGATACCTCTCAAGATCTCCGATTAGCTCGCTCGCTGACCATTGACTACGGGTGGGCCATCAAGAAACGCTGCCGGATGTGCTCGCTCACAAAACTCCTTCATGGCTCCCTTGGACAAATTGGTGCCATTGTCCGTGATGATACTGTGGAAACCCAAACCGAAGATCACCCTTTTTATGAACTGAACCGCCGTGGGTCAGGCCACACTTGCTAATGTGCTCGCCGACCCACTTTGTAAACTTGTCAATCCGCGACCAGCAAGTGTGTTTTCTTGTCCTTGACCTTTAAAAGGCCCCACCATGTCCAGCCCCTGTTGCAAACGCCAAGTAATTGAATCATCCTCACCTCGAGCCGGTATCCGAGCACGCCTAGAAAACTTCCGCAACCATCACATCGCCTCGACCAGTTCCTCCAGATCAAGATGGGTAGTCAACCAATAAAAACCATGGCGGAACGCTTTGGCCACCAAGGATTTTGAACCGCGGATGACCACATCCCTTCATGGATCTCACGCAATATCTCACGGCCTTCCTCGGGGACACACAACGCTGAAACGCCTCGACATGCTGCAATGATGCAACTCGCCATTATATATGGTCATAGACTTAGACCGCCAATTATCTGTCGGGCTAACGCCTCATTTTCTCGTAACTCACCCCGTTCATGTATGCCAAATAAGGAGCGCCCAATCCGAATGACATGCAAGGTTGCCACCAACCGAGCCTCCGGATCAGAATAGCCAAATCTACTTCATCAGAAGCTTAATCGACGGATTGTGCAGACGTCAAGGAAGACATTAAGGGACCGGTTACGCTTGAGAGCCCAGCCGCTTAGAGCATCCGCCGCTTGCTCTTCCGACGATCCACATGGTCCACCTGACATCCTTTAAAGTGTCCTGCAACAACATCCACCTCCCGACGATACGCAGCCATGAGTGGATCTTTGGAATCCTAAGTACCGATACTTGCCGGGCCACCAAGTCCGAAGTCACCAAAGCATTTAACCCGCTGAGATTCATCTCCTTAGCCATCCGGAGACCGTGGAGCAAAGCTTCATACTCAGCTGCATTGTTAGTACAAGGGAACATTGCGGAGAACATAATGTAACTTGTCACCGCAGGAAGTTAATACGACTCAAATTTCGAGCCCTCCAATTGCTCGACCCATCAAAGTGGATGGTCCAATAGGTATGATCCGCTTTTCTTCAGCGCTTGCAACTCCGGCCCAATCATTAATGAAATCCACAAGTGCTCGAGACTTTATCGCCGTCCGAGGCACATACCTTAAACCGTAGGCCCAAGTTCTATAGCCCACTTAGCAATCCGCCGCCGCCTTTGCTCAGATGATATCGCCTAAAGGAGCTGAATCGACCACCGTGATGGGGTGCCCTCAAAATATTGCTTCAGCTTCCGCTTGCCATAAAAACTCCATATACCAGCTTCGCCAATGCGGATATCTTTGCTTAGACTCAATGAGGACCTCGCTGATGTAATAAACCGCCGCTGAACCGATACCCTTCCCCGCCTCCTTCCGCTCCACCACAATGGCTACGCCGATCGCCCCGGCATTAGCAGAACATATAATGTATGCCCTTGTCAATGGGAGCGGCGAACAGGCGGGTTGGCCAATTGCCGCTTAAGTCCTCCAATGCTTCA
This sequence comes from Aegilops longissima, assembly GCA_021605205.1. Classification (NCBI taxonomy): domain Eukaryota; kingdom Viridiplantae; phylum Streptophyta; class Magnoliopsida; order Poales; family Poaceae; genus Aegilops; species Aegilops longissima. The sequence goes on along the minus strand of JAHIAM010000075.1, from coordinate 3,748 downwards.
TCACGCTGAACTCCGCATAAACCGATCCGCCTTCTTCAAAGATCTCGTACAAAGGAATGGCCTTTTCTCCTAGGCGGCCGATAAACCGCTTAGTGCGGCAATCCGACCCGCCAATCGCTGGACATCATTGATGCACTTTGGCTTAGCCAAGGAGGTGATAGCTGTAATTTTATCCGGATTAGCTTCAATCCTCTCGTTGGACACAAGAAAACCCAATAACTTGCCTCGCCGGAACATCAAGACACACTTAGCCGGGTTGAGCATCATCTTGTACACTCGCAAGTTGTCAAAAGTTTCCTTTAGATCCTCAATCAACGCTTCCTTCCTCCTTGACTTAACCACAATATCATCCACATAAGCATGCACATTCCGCCGATCTGTTCATGCAAGCAATTTCAGACGCAACGTTGATAAGTTGCTTGGGCGCCTTGAGCCCAAAAGGCATAGATACATAGCGTAAGGCTCCAAAAGGTGATAAACGCCGCTTTCTCCTGGTCCTCAACCGCCATCTTAATCTGATGATATCCGAATATGCATCTAAAAAGCTCAACGCCACAACCCGCCGTCGCACAATAATCTGATCAATGCGGGAGGGCGAAGGATCTGGCCGGACAAGCCTTGTTAAGATCTCGTAATCCACACACATGCGCCAAGTGCCATTCTTCTTAAGGACCAACACCGGATTAGCAAGCCACTCGATGGAAAACTCAACGATAAACCCTGCCGCTAAGAGCCCGCAACCTCATCTCCAATGGCCTTTGCGCTTTTCCTCGTTAAACCGGCGAAGAAACTGCTTACCGGCCTGTATTTGGGATCAACATTAAGAGTGTGCTCACGAGTTCCCCAGTACACCGCATGTCGGGTTTCCATGTAAAGATGTCCCGATTCTCACGGATGAACTCGATGAGCGCTTTTCCTATTTAGGATCCAAGTTAGCACCGATGGTGAACTGCTTGACGAATCGCCGCACAAAATCAACAAGTTTAGTCTCACCACCGACTTAAACTTCAAACCGGATCGTGCTCAGTAGTTGGCTTCTTCAACGGGTCATATCCGCCGGATCAACATTGTCTTTATAGTACTTTAACTCTTCGCGGCACAAACCGACTCGCATAAGCCGCATCACCTTCCTCGCACTCCAACGCAATCCGCGGCTCCTATGAACCGTTATCGCCCTTTGTGACCCGCATTTTCAGCTGTAAATAAACATAACAAGGCCTTGCCATAAACTTAGTGATAAGCCGCCACCCAAACAGGGCGCGGTAAGGGCTTTGATTTTCACTACTTCAAACGCCAACGCTTCCGATCCGAGTCATGTTCATCCCCAAAGGCCACCTCCAGCGCTATCTTACCGACTGGTACGCTTGACTTGCTGTGCACCACACCGTGAAACACCGGCCGGACGGCCTAAGATGCTTATCCACAACCCCATACGCCGGAAGGTCTCAGAGTACGTGATGTTGATGCTGCTCCTCCATCCACAAGCACTTTGGTAAACTTGTATCCTCCCACCGAGGTGCCACCACTAGGCTAGCTGACCCGGATTGTAAACCCGGGAGGATGATCCTCTCTGCTCCACACAATAGGCTGCTCGACCAGCGCAGTAATGCGGTGTGGCCGGTTCAACAACACCGACCGCCCGCTTCAAGTTTTCGGTCTCGGCTCGTCCAAGCTGGTGGTAAAGACATGGTATCGCCCACCGCTCAACCGCTTTGGATTACTTTGGTAACCCGATCGCTGCTGTTGTTGATTGTAACCCCTTGGTTCTGATTGTTCGATTGTTCTGACATCGATTGCTTTGCCCGCCTGGATTACCACCAACCCTCGGGCCGAATTTCTCCATCAGAATCCGGGCGGACTTCAACCGCCACGGGCCCTTGATCATACCGAAAGCATTAGAATTTTTGAACTCCCCGATAATATAACAATCCTTCCAGAGGTGGTTCATTGGTGCCTCCTTCGTCCCCATGCTTCGGACAAGGTTGATTCAATAGGTAATTCAAACGATCCGATTGTGACCTTGCGCACTTTTTGCGCCACGACCCTTGTCCCGCTACTGGTGTTGGCTACAAAACCCATGTTACCGCTTGTTTTACGCTTGTTTCCTCCATTGCTCGCCGATCGATGTCTGCTGGCCTCTCGAGTTGCTGTTCTGCTTTCCCTTCCCTACTGCCATCCTCGCACTCGATCCTTGGTACTATCGTAATCAGCATACTTTACCAAAACGCCCATGAGAGTGCCCATGTCATTGCAAAACGCTTCATGCACTCCAGCTTCAACTTCAACGGTTCAACCAGCAGCTTGACTTCTAGGGTTAAGATCATGAATCAGGGTTGATCCGGTCCGACGAATGTAAACCTCCAAACGCGCGCACTCCAATGGGTTGTAGATTCTCCTCCGCCGACACAAGCCGCCAAATCCACCACGCATATGGGCTGTTTATAGGTGTCTTTAAAATTTTGAATGAACCGGTCCGCAATCGGGTCCATGAATCGATCGAAAGGCGGCAAGTTTTTCAACCAAGCACGGGCCGCATCTTCCAACATCATGGTGAAATACTTCGCACACGCAGCTTCATCCACATCCAGATCTCCATGGCCATCTCATAGCTTTCATCCATGCTTCGAGCCAAATCGGCGGTATAATTGGGCACCTTGCGTGGCCCTTTGAAGTCCTTGGGGAAACGACGCTATGTAGCGGGACGAGGCAAGGCACCCCTAAAGAGCCACACGTGACCCCGGTTCAAGGTGGTCGGACGAACCGCGCGAGCTGATGATCCTCGTGTTGTACCGCTAACTCGCCTCCCTACGTGTTCTCGCCCGGTCCACCACCACTTGAGCTGCCTTCGGCCACCCGCCGGGTTGTTGCCGCGAGGCGGACCGCGCCATGCATTGCTTGATACGGCCGGTTCGCTGCGCTGCCGGCTATAGCTCCGCTTGGGGGTGGAGGATCCGATCCCGACCGTATGAATACGCTCTCGCTGAGCCAGGCGCCCCGAGGAGCTCCTTAACCCAGCGTGTCTCTACCGCCTCGGGTGAATCACCTTCAATTGAATCGCCCAACCGCGCCGCAGCCGCAACAAGATTATCCATCGGGTTGGAGTAGTGACCCGAGGTGTCCGCGACAACCCGGGACGCTACCGGATGATGGCGAGGCGATCTATCACACGGGCTGAATTACGCGCTTCCCCGGTGCTTCCGCCGTTCACCACCGGGCGGCGGATTATCGGGTCCCTCGCCTCGTATTAAAGAGCTCTTCCTCAAAACCGAAGGTAAACGGATCTCGATTTCCTTTTCATGACTTCATGTGACGACTCGATCCAAAGATGAGCCTATAAGCCTCGGCATCCAAAGCGGCCTGCCCGCCGCCATCCTCACGTCTGCTGTTGCCGATCCGCTTAGCTTTAGCGATCTGTTCCTTCACCTTTGCAATCTCTCGCTAGTAGTCCTGATCCGCCGGATTAGCCTCTCGCCATGAGCGCAGCCACGCGCCAATAACTCGATAAAACTTGAGCCGTGGGCGACAGGGCCTCCTTCCCCGGCTGCCACCGCCGCTGAACCGGGCGATTTATGGGCGCCATGTTGAAGAGTGAAGGCCGCTTGTGTACCGCCATGAAAATTCCAACCCGGCTGGGCAGATCAAAGGTCCGAATACTCTCACCGCTGGAACAGCCTCGATCTGCCATCTTGCAGCCGGTACAAAGACTCGGTTCCGGCGGACGACTCACGCCAGAGTAGATAACGGTTTC
>JAHIAM010000074.1:0-46815 GCA_021605205.1 Aegilops longissima | reverse complement strand
AAGGGCCTACCATGGACAAGAAAGATGAACCTTGGAGCAAGTTCAAGCATGGAGATGTTGGCATGCGCAAGGAGAACAAAACGGAGTTACAAGTGATGATTCCAGGACTTTGAAGCCACCCTAATGAGTGCATGAGGCCTTGGACGAAATATACAAGATGCCACTTCATAATATTCGTCCATAGGCTATTCTAGGTGCTGCGTCACCTTATTATTGGGCCAGGCCCATGTAATTTCGAAATACTTAAGTATAGGCTGTTTTAGAGTCCGTATGTGGGGAAACAAGAGTTAGGGTTGATTTGGACCCCTCCACCAAGGGCCACGAAATCCCCCCTCTTCCTCCATATATACAGCCCTTAGGGCACCGTTTAGACCTTGGGTTTTGTTTAGATCAAAAGTTCGCCATAGCAGCAACCCACGTGCCGTTTGTGTTCAACGACCGGACAAAGGCGTCACAGAACCCCACCTTCATTAATAAAGCTTTCATCTTATATTCGCAATATCCAGATTGCAATCTTAGTTTCTTGCTTGTTCTTCGTTTGCTCGCAGGAAACAGGCCCTCGTGGTCGAGTTGATCGTGCTCGGCGTGGTCAATAACCCTCGGAAGTTGGTTTAGCGATTGCTAAGGCGCGACGTCTCGCCGCGTTACGTGGTCGGATCGTCAAGGTCGACTCCCACGAAAACGATAGCCACCATCTCATCGAAACATCGGGACACCTCGCCTCTATCAAGTGGTATCAGATTTCCGGGTTGCTCGGTGAGATTTTACAGTTTTCCGTAGTTTAGATCGAGTCTGTTCTTCATACCTATAGTCCACGAAAAAGCCACAAAAAAATTAGGGTTAGTTCATCATATCCGAACCAATCGAGCCTTTGCATAATCTTTTTAGGGTTTTGCTTTGTTGAATTTGCGGTTGCATCGTCGTGTCTAGTTCTTGGTCTTAGCGTCTAGTCTTTTAGAGTTTGAGTTACGGTCATAAGTTGTCATGCCGCCACCGCACCATCATCATCGCCCCTGCCACCTACCATCACCGCTCCGAATCCGTATCCATATACCACCACCAATCCGTGTCCATATACCACCACCGATCCATATCCATATACTACCACCGCTACCACCACCACTGCCATATACCACCACCATATATCCACCACCAATCCGAGTTCCTTGCATATTAGGTTTGTTTTCGAGATCCATCTAGTTTCCGATTCATGTTTCCTTGCGGAGTAGGTTTGAAACCACCCTCGTTTAGGCCCAAAATTTTCCAAAAACGCACTTGTCGAAAAAATTTCTGGCTATCCTATTTTAGGTGTTTCTAAGCGTATTGAGACGATCGCCATTATAGAAAGTTTTTTGACCCGTTTCAGTTTTTGGGTCCGGCGTTCGAAAAAAAAAATTTTGGTCGAAAAATTTCGTGCCCATCCTGTCGGTTTGACACAGGAAGGGTTTTGAGACACTTGCCATTATAGTGATTTTTCGCAAAAAAAAAAAAAAAAAAAAAAAAAGGCAGCATAAAAAAAAAAAAAAAAAAAAAATTACAGAGTGTGCTTTTCCTTGTTTACGTGCAGCGCCGTGATTTTGTTAGTGTTCTAGGCTCGCGTCTCTAGCACGGTCTAGCCTAGGACCAACCTGATCTGCGTCGTTGAGCGTTTATTCAACTTTGCATCTCTGAATTGATTATTGCTGACCCTTTTGCTACCATATTATAAGCCTTCCCAGCTCCACATACATCTACATCGTGCGTTTGACTCTCCACAGTAATCGCTCTATCCAAGCTTTGAGAGTTTTGACTACATCGGTTGCGATCACCGCTTCTTTGCTAGGTAAGAACTGGTAAGAATTTGAGATTTGCTTGACGGTTTGTGACTGTCCACCACAACACCACCACCACTTCCTAGTAGTCTGTCAATCATATTCTTGTGTGTTTCTATTGCTGCTAACCATGGCAGGATCACAAGCCGCGTGGTGGCGGGGAGAACATGACAAACAAAGCGCTACATGATAAGTTTCAACAAATGATGAGTGGGCAGGTGGAAGATGTGCTAAATAGATTTGAAGAGGCCATGGAGAAGATAGATGGCATTGAGAAGGCGTTCGAAACAAAGCTCGATAACAAGTTTAATGAATTGCTCGCGCGTCTACCACCACCACCACCGGCGGCACCTAACGCACCTCTCCTACAACAACAAGGACTACCTCCACATCGTGAAACAGCCCTCCGCCGAGCTTCCCGTGTCCCTCTTGACTGGCCAAGCTGCTTTGGTGCTTCTGTTGATACTACATGGCTCCTGCTGCTGCGGTGGGGAGGATGATTATGTGAGAGATTACGAGGATGAGGTTGATCAACATCGAACTACGTGCAACCACCAGCACCACAACCACCAGGTCGTCCACATGCAAATAATGGCAATGTTGGGCTCCCCTTGGTGCGAGATCATGACCATCTCCCTAAACTGAAATTGAATATTCCACCATTTGAGGGTAGATATGTTCTGATATATATCTTACTTGGGAGTTAGAAACTGAATAACGATTTACATGTTTACAATATCACGAGGAGAGCGTGTTCCTTTCTTTGTTTGTGCTTTCACTAGCTTTGCATGTGTTTGGTGGTCGAACATTGTAGATTATATCCTGTTCCAGCTACTTGGGCTGCTTTGAAAACTGCTATGCGTACTCGTTGGGTTCCACCATATTATCAGCGTGAATTACTTCAAAAATTGCAGCGCTTAAGACAAGGAAAAATTCGGTGAAGAATATTATCGGGAATTACAAACTGGCTTGATTAGATGTGGTATTGTTGAGGAGAATGAAGCTATGCTTGCACGTTTTACGGGTGGATTAAATAGAGATTCAGACCATTCTAGACTACAAGGATTATAATAATATCACTCGATTATTCCATCTTGCTTGTAAAGCTGAACGTGAAGTGCAGGATCGACAGGCGTTGGCGCGAACTAACTTTTCTGCAGGTCGACCTTCATCATGGACACCACGTGCATCATCTACTTCCACGTTCTACTACACGGCACCTCCGTCGGCTGCCACCTCAACCGTGATACAAGAAAGCGAGGCACAACCACCACTATCGCCAAGAGCACACTGCTTTGGGCCTACAGAGCTCTTCTTCTTCCATGGCGTCAACAGGGCACACAAGTGATATTATTTGTCGTCGTTGTAAGGGAAGAGGACATTTTGCAAGAGAATGCCAATCTCAGCGTGTGATGATTGCTCACGAGGATGGTGGGTATGAGTCCGCTAGTGACTATGATGAAGAGACTTTGGCTCTTATTACACATGAAGAACACGGTGGAGATGATTACGATCATGAGACGCAATACATGGCTCTGAAGATCTTGACAGGTATGAATGTTTAGTTGCTCAACGTGTTTTGAGTGTGCAGGTTACACAAGTTGAGCAAAATCAGAGGCATAACTTGTTCCATACAAAGGGAGTTGTGAAGGAGCGTTCTATTAGCGTCATCATAGATGGAGGAGCTGCAACAACTTGGCTAGCATGGATATGGTGGAGAAGCTTTCTCTCACCACAAGACCACATCCACATCCTTACTACATCCAATGGTTCAACAACAACGGCAAGGTTAAGGTAACACGTACTGTTCGTGTGTATTTTAGTATCTCTACATATGCTGATTATGTTGATTGTGATGTGGTACTTATGCAAGCATGTTCCTTATTACTTGGTAGACCATGGCAATTTGATAAAATTTCTGTACACCATGGTAGAAACAATCAATATACTCTTGTTCACGAGGATAAAAATATTACTTTGCTTCCTATGACTCCTGATTCCATTTTGAAAGATGATATTAATAGAGCTAATAAAGCAAAACAGGAGAAAAATAAGAGTGAAAATCAGATTGTGGCAAAAGAATTTGAGCAACAAATGAAGCCTAATAATAAACCATCTAATGTTGCTTCTGAAATTAAACTGAAAAGTGCATGTTTATTTGCCACCAAATCTGATATTGATGAGCTAGATTCTAGCAAATCTGTTTGCTATGCTTTTCTGTGCAAAGAGGCATTATTTTCATTCAGGGGACGTGCCTTCCTCTTTGCCCCTGCTGTCACTAACATTTTGCGGGAGTTCACGACGTCTTCCCACAAGAGTGCCACCGGATTACCACCTATTCGAGGGATTGAGCATCAAATTGACTTAATTCCGGTGCATCGCTACCCAACCGTGCACCATACCGTACCAATCCGGAGGAGGCGAAGGAGATTATCGTCAAGTCACAGGAGCTGCTCGACAAAGGTTATATCGCGAATCTCTTAGTCCTTGTGCTGTTCCTATTATACTAGTGCCTAAAAAGGATGGTACGTCGCGTATATGTGTTGATTGTAGAGGCATTAATAATATTACTATTCGTTATCGTCATCCTATTCCTAGGCTAGATGATATGCTTGATGAATTGAGTGGCTCTACAATATTCTCCAAAGTTGATTTGCGTAGTGGATACCATCAAATTCGTATGAAATTGGGAGATGAATGGAAAACAGCATTTAAAACTAAGTTTGGATTATATGAGTGGTTAGTCATGCCTTTTGGGTTAACTAATGCACCTAGTACTTTCATGAGATTAATGAACGAAGTTTTACGTGCTTTCATTGGACGATTTGTGATAGTTTACTTTGATGATATACTGATTTATAGCAAATCTTTGGAAGAACATTTGGAACATTTACGTGCTGTTTTTAATGCTCTCGTGATGCACGTTTGTTTGGTAACCTTGGAAGTGCACCTTTTGCACCGACCGAGTATCTTTTCTTGGCTATGTTGTTACTCCACAGGGAATTGAAGTTGATAAAGCCAAGATTGAAGCTATTGAGAGTTGGCCGCAGCCCAAAACGGTCACACAAGTGAGGAGTTTTCTTGGACTCGCTAGTTTCTATAGGCGTTTTGTGAGAGACTTTAGCACCATTGCTGCACCTCTCAATGAGCTTACAAAGAAGGATCTGCCTTTTGTTTGGGGTACCGCATAGGAAGAAACCTTCACGGTATTGAAAGATAAGTTGACACATGCTCCTTTACTCCAACTTCCTGACTTTAATAAAACTTTTGAGCTTGAATGTGATGCTAGTGGAATTGGATTAGGAGGTGTGTTATTAAAAGATGGCAAACCTGTTGCATACTTTTCTGAAAAATTGAGTGGGCCTAGTCTGAAGTATTCTACTTATGACAAAGAATTATATGCTCTTGTTCGGACTTTAGAGACATGGCAACATTATTTATGGCCCAAAGAATTTGTTATACATTCTGATCATGAATCTTTGAAACATATTAAAAGTCAAGCTAAACTGAATCGTAGACATGCTAAATGGGTTGAATTCATTGAGACTTTCCCTTATGTCATTAAACACAAGAAGGGTAAAGAAAATGTTATTGCTGATGCTTTGTCTCGTCGCTATACTATGCTTTCACAACTTGACTTCAAAATATTTGGTTTGGAGACCATCAAAGATCAATATGTGCATGATGCTGATTTTAAAGATGTAATGCAGAATTGTAAAGAAGGAAGAACACGGAACAAGTTCGTTATTAATGATGGTTTTGTGTTCCGTGCTAACAAGCTATGCATTCCTGCTAGCTCTGTTCGTCTTTTGTTGTTGTAGGAGGCGCATGGAGGAGGATTAATGGGACACTTTGGCGTCAAGAAGACGGAGGATATACTTGCTACACATTTCTTTTGGCCAAAGATGAGACGGGATGTTGAGCGTTTTGTTGCTCACTGCACTACATGTCAAAAAGCTAAGTCACGACTCAATCCTCATGGTTTATATATGCCTTTGCCTGTGCCTAGTGTTCCTTGTGATGAGGACATGACTACCTTGGATGAGACCAAAAATATTGCATACATGCATATTTCTCAGGTGATTTCTAGTGCAAACTATTCAATAATATATTTATGTTATCCAGGACAAAAATACTTCACAAACTTTTGTGCCATGTCTAATTGCAGGTGTATGGGACATTTGTACAATCCACATATGAAGATAAGGGAGAAAGAGATGTTTACCTGCTGTTCAAAAAGTTCTCTCACGTCACTTTTGGCCCAAGAGAAGATAGAGTCAAAGTCTCTCACGTTCTGGACTCAGATTCGGACTGCACAGACATACCTGACTCAAAACGTCTATAACTTTTCATACGGACTCCAAATTGGTTGATTCTTTTTGTTGGAAAATAGATTTCGTGCATTTTCCAACCCAATTGAATCACCTTAAAATCCGTCCGGGCGTTGAGTTATAGACGAAACAATCTGATGCTGCAGCAGAATCCGAGTCAAACTACAAGTCCAAAGGTGTTACGTCACCTCCGCTTGGGCCCATTGGCCTTGTACGACCTAGGGTTAGTTTTAGGCTGCCTTGGGACGTCCTCCCACCTCCTTGGCCGCCACCCTTGCTCCTATATAAGTAGATCCATCTAGTAGCTTTTTCCTTGGGATTTGTTTAGTTAAAGTTAGCCATTGCAACCGTGTGCCGTTTGTGTCCAACGACCAGGCCAAGACCGCTTACGGATCCCCACGTTTATCAATACTTCATATATATTCACAATATTCAGATTGCATTATCATATTCTTGCTTGTTCTTCGATTGCGTGCAGGAATAGACCTTCGTGGTCAGGCTGATCGAGCTTCCGGCATCGTCAGTAACCTCAGGAGATTGGTTTAGTGATTGCTAAGGCGCAACGTCGTGCACGTTTGTAGTCGGATCGTCAAAGTCGTCTCCACCAAATCGATTGTTATCATCTCATCGAAAGATCGGGACACCCTCGCCTCTATCAAGTGGTATTAGTTTTCAGGTTGCTCGGTGAGATTTTCCAGTTATCCCTAGATTCGATTTATTTTCTTACCAATTGTCCAAGAAAAAGCCACAAAAAAAAGTTAGATCTATTCATCATTTGTCCTAGCCAGTCCAAGCCTTTGCAATTTTCTTTTCATTGTTTGCATTATTGAATTATCGGTTGCATCGTCGTGTCGAGTTGCTGGTCTTAGTGTCTAGTTCGTTTAGAGTTTCGAGTTCTGTTCACATTAGTCACGCCGCCGCTGCATCGTTATCCCTTCCGTTGATCACCATCCATCCATCAATTTCCACCACGTGCTACCCACCGTTCATTGTCATAACCATAGTTGAGATCGTTCACATCTTCACTTGATCCAATCTGCATCTTATCTAGTTTGTTTGGAAAGAGGGAGAGAGAAAAAAGAGAGAAAAAAGTAAAAAAAAAGTCAGAGAAAAAAAAAAAGAGAGAGAAGAAAAAGAACAAAAAAGTGTGAGAAAATAAAGAGAGAAGAAAAAAAAAATCGGATCTATCTAGAATCAATCTCGTACCTGAATTCGGATTGGAATCTGTTTTGCGCACTGTTCAGTAAAACAGGTGTATCTTCCTCAAAAGAAGTCCGTTTTGGCTCCGTGAGTACTCAAATTAAAGCTAGAGACGAGGCGCATCTAAATAGTTGCAGAAGCTAGTTCAATATTTGACACCTCAAAATCGGCTTCTAAATAGGTGTTTTTGCCCTCTGAAGTTCGTGAACACAGCTTGTTCCAATTTTTCAGGCCAGTTTTAGAATTCTTTGACTCCTCATATCAACTCGAATTGAGTGATTCTTTTGCATTGGAAAGCTTGAGTTAGTAGCATTCTTTGAAAGAATTTATCAGAAAATTGGCTCAAACTTTTCAAGAGGAAAGTTGGAGAGAGAGTTGTTGTATGTCCTGCTTGGCGATTGTTTTCATCATTATCTTCACTGCCGTTGTGATCTTCACTTATATCTTGCTGTCAAGAGCTACTTAGTATCCTTCATTGATGCTAGTTGTGCTATGCCGTGACCTCATTAGTGTTCTAGGCTCGCGTCTCTAGTCCGGTCTAGCCTAGGACCAGCACAGTACCGTCGTTGAGCGTTTATTCAACATTGCATCTTTGAATTGATTATTGCTAATCTTTTGCTACCATATATAGCCAACCCAGCTCCACATATTTCTACACCGTGTATCGTCGCTCCCCAGCAATCGCTTTACTCAATATTCGAGTTACTTGACACGCTGGTTGCCGATCACCGCTGCTGCATGGTAAGAACTTGTAAGACATTGATATTTGCTTTCTTGTGAGCGTTTTACCACCACATCCTAGTAGTTATAGGAACATTATTTTTGGATTTTGTTTCTTGTTCTACTAATCATGACAGGATCGAGAGTCAATTCATGGGCTTTGTCGATCGCGGAGACATGCCACCACCTATGCAAATACCACAACCGTCACAAGAGGTCCACAAACATCCAAATGCACATGATCAGGTTCATGTTTCTATACCACCATTTAATGGCCGTTTTAGACCTCCTTTATATATTGAATGGGAGTTAGACATAAATAATATATTTGCTTCCCATAATTTTGATGAGCGTAAAAAGTTATGGTTGCGGTTGGTTCTTTCACTGGTTATGCTCTAGTTTGGTGGAGTGAATATTGTCGGTTACACCCTGATTATGTACCTAATACTTGGGATGATTTAAAACATGTCATGAGAGATAGATTAAATCGATGTTTATTATACTCGTGGCATGATTAAAAACTGGAACATTTAAAACAAGGTAGTGACACCGTAACAAAATATTATGATGATTTACAAACTACCTTGTTGCACTCATTTTAGAAGAAAGTGAAGAAGATTTTATGGATAGATTTTGGGAGGATTAAACCATAATATTCAGGAGATACTAATTCATGAAGAGTGTTATCCTATGGACCATTTGTTTCGTCTTGCTTGCAAAGCTGAACAGGAAATAAAACGACGTGTTGCCCACAAGGAGAACAAGCGCACGGTGCACATTCCAACTATTGATACAGATGTTTATTCAACTACTAGGCGTACTATGACAACCACATCCGTTGTTGTGAGGACTACATCATCTCCACCATGTGACACATCACCATCGAGAGTGCCTGCATCATCTGAGTTGACTATAAGAGGTAATGGCAAAGGTACAGATTTTCCACTTTTACATGAGAATGATGCATGCCTAGTTAACTTGAATACATCATGTGTTGAGCTACCCACTACTTTGATCACACCACCTATTTTAGAGGATTATATTGATAATTTGACTTTGCCATGTGATCAAACAACTGAAATACCAACAATTTTGAGAGCACCCATTGAATTAACTATTGATGCAAAAGAATCAATGTTTAATCATTTTGATATGACCTCTAATCTTGGTGATGATTCTGTGTCGAATGACTCATTGCATGTTTGCTTATCTAAGCATGTTGTAGCATGTAAATTTGATTCAAATAAGGTTTATTCACCAATGTTGGGATGGTTTAATGATGAACATTGTCAATCTCTTGAAATAAATAAGAGCTTCACTTATATGTGCAAACTGAGTTGCAGTATTTTCAAGCCTTCTAGTTCTTGTGCTAATTTGTTGGCTTTAGATTTTATGAACTATGCAAGTTACTCATCTATTCATGTGTCATATATGCAAAAATCAAGGGAAGTAAAATGGATGGCGTATACATATACAACATGTACACCTTGTCTCTTTTGTTAGCCACATTTCAGATTAAGCAACGCCGAGGACGGCTTTGTTTTCAAAAAGGGAGGATGATGAGGACATGACTACCTTGGATGAGACCAAAATATTGCATACATGCATATTTCTCAGGTGATTTCTAGTGCAAACTATTCAATAATATATTTATGTTATCCAGGACAAAAATACTTCACAAACTTTTGTGCCATGTCTAATTGCAGGTGTATGGGACATTTGTACAATCCACATATGAAGATAAGGGAGAAAGAGATGTTTACCTGCTGTTCAAAAGTTCTCTCACGTCACTTTTGGCCCAAGAGAAGATAGAGTCCAAGTCTCTCACGTTCTGGACTCAGATTCGGACTACACAGACATACCTGACTCAAAACGTCTATAACTTTTTCATACGGACTCCAAATTGGTTGATTCTTTTTTTGTTGGAAAATAGATTTCGTGCATTTTCCAACCCAATTGGAATCACCTTAAAATCCGTCCGGAGCGTTGAGTTATAGACGAAACAATCTGATGCTGCAGCAGAATCCGAGTCAAACTACAAGTCCAAAGGTGTTCGTCACCTCCGCTTGGGCCCATTGGCCTTGTACGACCTAGGGTTAGTTTTAGGCTGCCTTGGGACGTCCTCCCACCTCCTTGGCTGCCACCCTTGCTCCTATATAAGTAGATCCATCTAGTAGCTTTTTCCTTGGGATTTGTTTAGTTAAAGTTAGCCATTGCAACCGTGTGCTTCCGTTTGTGTCCAACGACCAGGCCAAGACCGCTTACGGATCCCCACGTTTATCAATACTTCATATATATTCACAATATTCAGATTGCATTATCATATTCTTGCTTGTTCTTCGATTGCGTGCAGGAATAGACCTTCGTGGTCAGGCTGATCGAGCTTCCGGCATCGTCAGTAACCTCAGGAGATTGGTTTAGTGATTGCTAAGGCGCAACGTCGTGCACGTTTGTAGTCGGATCGTCAAAGTCGTCTCCACCAAATCGATTGTTATCATCTCATCGAAAGATCGGGACACCCTCGCCTCTATCACCTTGGGAGGATATATCTATGGACTTTGTTTTAGGTTTACCTCGAACAAAGAAGGGGAGGGATAGCATATTTGTCGTCGTGGATAGATTCTCGAAAATGGCACACTTTATACCATGTCATAAAAGCGATGATGCTGTTAATGTTGCTGATTTGTTCTTTCGTGAAATTATTCGCTTGCATGGTGTGCCAAATACTATTGTTTCAGATCATGATACTAAATTTCTTAGCCACTTTTGGAGATGTTTATGGGCTAAGTTGGGGACTAAACTGCTTTTTAGTACTACTTGTCACCCCCAAACTGATGGACAAACTGAAGTAGTCAATAGAACATTTTCTACTATGCTTAGGGCTGTTTTGAAGAATAATAAGAAAATGTGGGAAGAATGCTTGCCTCATATTGAATTTGCTTATAATCGTACATTGCATTCTACTACTAAGATGTGCCCTTTTGAAATTGTGTATGGCTTCCTACCTCGTGCACCTATTGATTTGTTGCCTCTTCCATCTTCGGAGAAGGTTAATTTTGATGCTAAAGAACGTGCTGAATTGATTTTAAAATGCATGAGTTAACTAAGGAAAACATTGAGCGTATGAATGCTAAATATAAACTTGCTGGAGATAAGGGTAGAAAACATGTTGTCTTTGCACTGGAGATCTTGTTTGGTTACATTTGCGTGAGGATAGGTTTACTAATTTGCGCAAATCAAAGCTAATGCCACGTCTGATGGTCCATTTAAGTTGTTAGAGAAAATAAATGATAATGCATATAAACTTGAGCTGCCTGCAGATTTTGGGGTTAGTCCCACTTTTAACATTGCAGATTTGAAGCCTTATTTGGGTGAGGAAGATGAGCTTCCGTCGAGGGCGACTTCATTTCAAGAAGGGAGGATGATGAGGACATCAATACCATTGTTACACCCACAGCCCCTGCTGCTATACATCTTGGACCAATTACTAGAGCTCGCATGCGCCAATTGAATTATCAGTACCTTCGTTTCTTGGTAACGATTCCAATGTTCATGAGAATATGATGCAGCCTAAATTGGATACATTTGTTTTGCTTACAAATGAAGGGCCTACCATGGACAAGAAAGATGAACCTTGGAGCAAGTTCAAGCATGGAGATGTTGGCATGCATAAGGAGAACAAACGGAGTTACAAGTGATGATTCCAGGACTTTGAAGCCACCCTAATGAGTGCATGAGGCGTTGGACGAAATATACAAGATGCCACTTCATAATATTCATCCATAGGCTATTCTAGGTGCTCGTCACCTTATTATTGGGCCAGGCCCATGTAATTTCGAAATACTTAAGTATAGGCTGTTTTTAGAGTCCGTATGTGTGGGAAACAAGAGTTAGGGTTGATTTGGACCCCTCCACCAAGGGCCACGAAATTCCCCCTCTTCCTCCATATATACAGCCCTGAGGGCACCGTTTAGAACTTGGGTTTTGTTTAGATCAAAAGTTAGCCATAGCAGCAACCACGTGCCGTTTGTGTTCAACGACCAGACCAAGGCGTCACAGAACCCCACCTTCATTAATAAAGCTTTCCTCTTATATTCGCAATATCCAGATTGCAATCTTAGTTTCTTGCTTGTTCTTCGTTTGCTCGCGAGAAAACAGGCCCTCGTGGTCAGGTTGATCGTGCTCGGCGTGGTCAATAACCCTCGGAAGTTGGTTTAGCGATTGCTAAAGCGCGACGTCTCGCACGTACGTAGTCGGATCGTCAAGGTCGACTCCCACAGAAACGATAGCCACCATCTCATCGAAACATCGGGACACCTCGCCTCTATCAACATGGCAATTGGGGCATCTCGACATATGTGGGTGCCGGAGAGATGTAGGTGCAAATGTCTCCATGCGCGGTCGCGTAGCTTGACTCGGAGTATGAGTCCAAAGTGGGCGTCGTCTTCATGTTGTTGAAGAGGTTCGCTCGTCGCCCGTGGTCGAAGGGATGGCCCTTGCTCGACCGTCTTGTCACCGTCTTGGTGTTGGAGGCCCATATGATGTGGCACCTCATAGCTCGTCTCCATGACCGAAGGGAATGTCCCATGCTCGGCCATCTTCCTTGAGGGGCTTCCGAAGATGGAAGTGTCGCCCTCGCTCGTGGGTGGTCGCCTTGGACTTGATGAAGTCGATGTAGGCGTACACGTGGGAAGTAGGCGAAGATGCCGTACGTCCAAAGGCGAAGATGCCTTGAGAACACTTGGCGAAGATACCGAAGTGGTTGATGTAGCCGTAGCGCCGTCTTGGTGGTGCTCGTCTCGCGGTCTTCTCTTGTGCTTATGAAGCTTCGACTTGGCGTGAAGTAGGGCTTGTTGGGACTTGTGCATTTGTGCTTGTGGAGCATCTTCATGATGAGGATGTCGTTGTCGTGCTTGAGCTCGTAGTAGATGTCGTTCGTCGTCGTCGTGCACATGATGGTGGTCGCCATGTAGATGTGGACGAGGACGATGTGCACTTGCGTCGTTTGCGCGCTCCGAAGACTTGTGGCTTGAATGTCGCCGCCTTGAAGATGACGAAGGGGAAGAAGACTTGATCAAGGCCCGAATCTCCTCCATCCTTGCATCTTGCTCCTCTTTATGTGCGGCAAGCTTCTTGTCGAAGTAGTCCCTTCTCCTTGCTTCGGAGTGATGAATGTCGATGGAGATGTTCTCGATGCGCTCTCGCAATCTTGATTGTGTGCCTTGCACTTGTCGTTGTAGATCGAAGAGAGACGCTTTGGTGATGTAGTTGTTCACGCCGTCGTTGTTGTCGAGGACCGAAGAGGAAATGCCTTGCCTATCCATCACAAGACTCAAGCAAATATGAGTGGGAGAAAGAGAAGAACTTATACCAATGTACCTTGACCGATGTTGACAATGAATCAAGTTCACTCAAATGCGGACAATGAAATAGCACTATTGGTACCAATCCTTGTTGGTTCTCACACCTACACAAGTAAAGGTTATGGAGGAGCTCGGTGAGGATAGTGGCACAAAAATTTAATGCAAAATGTTAGCAAGAGTCAATAATGTTGAAAGAGATTCACAAATTCGCAAGTGAAACAAATGGACCCATAGCAAAGAATGGCACACGGAAACACACACACGGATAGATAAATGGGGTTGTGCAACCAAGGAATGAGCACAAAATGTGGAATCCACGGAAAACGCTCGTGTTGCAAAACTCAAGAGAGACGCTAGCACAATTGCTCAATAGACGGATACGACACTTGTGCACAACCTATAAGATGCAAAATGGATAAACTTCTATCCCAAGTATGCTATGTATGTATGGTTCCCGGTGTTTCTCTCAAGATGATCTGATGCGGAGCATCCTACGGTCATCACCATGTCAAGAGTCCGTTTGGCAAGTGACACGTGCAACCTCTACTTCTCATACATAAAGGTGAATCTTCTCCTTTACACTGTTCACTTGACCCCTTCGAGGATGGTATACTACTTGACACTTCTCCCGTGTGCATGCATAAGTATTGTCGGAGCTTCACGGATGTCGAGGAGGAGTGCAAGCGCCAAGGAACGACTACACCGTCATGAGGGAAGCATGGAAGAGAAGGAGGAAGAGAACCTGGCCGCTCCAGAACGAGCGGTACTACCACCCACTCCAAGCGGTACTACCGCTAAGGCCACCCAAGCGGTACTACCGCCCCTCCAAGCGGTACTACCGGCCATGAGCCCGGTACTACCGCCCTGCCTGTGCGCAGCCACGGGCCTTTGGCCTTGTATCCCTCTCCCACTTACCCTTTGTGGCTTAGACTATAAATAGACCACCTCCACTTCCTTTCTAGGGTTAGCAAATATGATAGCTCATTCTTAGGTGAGCTTTGCTCCTACCTCTACTCTTGAGAGAGAGAGACTACCACTCCCATGGAGTTCAAGACCTCCATGTGAGAAGATCCTGGGATATCATCAAGACCCCTTGCGGGAAGATCCGTCTAGGATATCATCAAGACCTCCTCTTGGAGATGAACCTTACCTTGTATCTTTCCCTTTGTTGTTCATGTACCTTGTGATCTTGTGTGTTTGATTGTCTAGTGGATGTGTGATTGTACTTGTTCTTGAGTGTTTCCCTTGTGATTTCTCTCCGTTCTTCCCGTGTTCATCGTGTTCTTGAGGATCCCACCCAAACGTGAAAGATCGTCCACGTAGGGTTCCGCCCTACATCATCTATGGATCAGAGCTTAGGTTGATCACGTTTTTGGAGCCCCTACCCCTCTTTTTCTAGCTTGATTTTGTTGATTTCGTCCTAAATCCGAAAATCCCCACCAAAAATAGCCCCAATTTTTTTGTGATTTGTTAGTTTTGATGATGTTTTGTTGATTTTGATCCGTGGATTTGCTTGGTTTCAAGTGGATCTAGCATTCCCCAAGTTTCCCCACTTTCCATCCACGAAATCTCTCAATTTTGACCTTGAAATCATCCATTTCCGCCCCAAAATCGCGCCCTATCCGGATTTGCGAAAAATCCCGACACGAGCGGTACTACCGCCCTTCCAAGCGGTACTACCGCTTAGCACCTCAAGCGGTACTACCGCCCTTCCAGCACACTACTGCCTCCCAGAGCCAGATTTTGCGAAAAAACCCGACACGAGCGGTACTACCGCCCGTTCCAAGCGGTACTACCGCTTACGAGCGGTACTACCGCCCTCCCAAGCGGTACTACCGCCCTACCCAGTTTCAGCTTTCCGAGTTTCACCGTTTTGCCCATAACTAATTCATCCGGAGTCCGATTTTGACGTTCTTTAGCTCGTTTTGAAGCTATTGACATCCCCCTTCCCATAAAAATACTACCATCACCATTTGACTCCATCAAATTTTGTGAACTTTGGCATCTTTGCCTAGGGCTTCCGCCACATCCTCTGCATAACCACCACCGACTTCCGCAACCTAACCAATTTGTTCCCCTTTGCATTTGAGGTTGTTTGAGTTGTGATTCGAGTCTCCTAAGGTGTCTAGGCTACTTAGGGACGGTTACATCTTCATCAACCACCACCACCACCATAACTTCCGCATAAGCTTGCCCACCATACACTTCCGCCACCCCAACTTAACCCAATCTTGTTGTGTTGAGAGTTGTGTCTCCTAAGGTGTTTCGGCTACTTAGGGACCGTGCTACCAACTCCGACACGTGTATAGCCCATCATTCCACTTCCGCATTGCCAAGTGCAAACCACCACCGCTTTCGCTACCACCACTTTGACAATTGAAGTTTGAGATTTTGAGTTCAGCGGTTTTCCGTTTCCTAAGATGTTTGGCTACTTAGGGACGAGTCTCCATCATCTTGGTATCTACATCAAGAACACCGCCACTCATCATCGCAAAGGACGGTAACCTCGACGACACCATTGTATATTCCCCTTGCAAATTGCATTGATAACCCTAGCCCATTTTGCGTTACTTGCCTATCGAGACTAGCCATTTGAGTATTGCCGGCAACGTTACTTGTGCACATTAGTGATCTACACCATCCATTGCATACATACCATATCATCTTGGTATCATCATATCATCTTGTGTCACAAGTTTGTTCCCGCATACACACAATTGCTATCTTGGTTTGTGCATTGTGCAAAGTGGCCATAAAAAAAGAGAAATAAAGCTTTTAAGCAAAAGAGAGAAAGAGCAAAGAAGCTTGTAAGCAAGTGCCATAGCATCATACCACATTGCATATAAAATTATCATATCCGATCATCTTGGATCATCTTGAGAGAAACACCGGGAACCATACATACATAGCATACTTGGGATAGAAGTTTATCCATTTTGCATCTTATAGGTTGTGCACAAGTGTCGTATCCGCCTATTGAGCAATCGTGCTAGCGTCTCTCTTGAGTTGTGCAACACGAGCGTTTTGGTGGATTCCACATTTTGAGCTCATTCCTTGGTTGCACGGCCCCATTTATCTATCCGTGTGTGTGTTTCCGTGTGCCACATATTGCTATTGGTCTACTTGTTTCGCTTGCGAATTTGTGAATCTCTTTCAACATTATTGACTCTTGCTAACATTTTGCATCAAATTTTTGTGCCACTATCCTCACCGAGCTCTACCATAAGCTTTACTTGATAGGTGTGAGTGAACAAGTCCGATACCAATTCCACTATTCTTTCATCTCACATTGAGTGAAACGGGATACATCCTCAACTTTGGGAAAAGGTAACTTGGTATTGTTTATCTCATTTCCTACTCACCTCTACTCGAGTCTTGTGATGGATAGGCAAGGCATTTCACCTTCGGTCTACAACAACAACGACGAGTTCGATGCCACGAACAACAACTACGACACCAAGATGCAAGCTAAAATGGAGGAGATCAAATCCCTCATCAAGTCCTACAAGCGATCTTCCTCATCTTCGAGAAGACGCTCAAGAGCACATCCTTCCGGCGACCATCTCCGCAACATCACATCGGCATCGACACCATCATCAACAAGAACGTGAAGGTCAAGAGCTCAACATCAACAACCGCTCAACGACTTCACCATCTCCTTGGCATCTTCGCCAAGCGACTTCAAGGCATCTTCGCCGGATATTGGCATCTTCGCCAACAAGCACCCCAAGACTACGCTCAAGAGAAGCTCCCCAAGCTCAAGTCCGCGACTTCCACGAGCTACTACGACCTCGACATCGACCACGAGATTCCTTTCTATGGGACTCAAGAACCCGAGGAGTACCTCGAGTGGGGCGTTTGATGGACGACTACCTCAAGCTACATCAAGTTCCTCCGAAGATCAAGTGAAGTGCGCCACAAGAAACTTCCACGACTACGCCTCGACATGGTGGCTTCACACACCTTCGGAGCACTACGACATGAGTTGGCCCAAGACGAAGAGAGCTTTGCGGCGAGAGTTTGTGCCTCCAACCTACACGGAACAACTTCTTCGCCAATTGGAGAACACCATCCAAGGATCCAAGTCCATCGACGCGTACTTCAAGGAGATGAAGATTGCCTTCTGACGAGCGGTGTGGATGACCCCATTTCGATGAAGTTCCACTTCATGATGGGATTGAACAACGACACCTCCAAGACTATCTTCCTCGAGAACTACAAGTCCATCGACGACTACTACATTGGTGCTCTCAAGGCGGAACAAGAACTCATGAAGGCCAAGGCTTCTCCACCCCAAGCACACTTCACGGCGACCAAGCTCTACAACAAGCATGAGGCTAGTACCACCATGATGTCCAAGCCCGACAAGCTCCAAGACGATGCTCCCAAGTGCGACTTCACCGCCATCCCTCTTTGTGGCATTGATGATGCCGAGTCTACCTTGACTCTTTTTCAAGCTGGTGCGGCGACAAGTACGACTACGGAGACCTTCAAGGACCAAGCTTTGGAGGCAAGCGACAAGGTGGCGAGCAAGGATGATGCTTCCATCTTAGGAGGCGAGAGTTATGTTGTGCCATCTTGGCCTTCATCCACGACGACGATGACGAGATGATCGAGCATGGGATTTTCCCTTCGGTCATGGAGGAGAGTGATGATGTGCCATCTTCGGCCTTCATCCAGGGCGACGGCGATGAGATGGTTGAGTATTTCACTTCGACCACAGCGACGTATGATGACTTGAGCGACTTGTGCCACCATATTGAGAGTGAGAGTGACTTCACCACTAGCCCCATATATGACGAGTTGCCCCAATTCTCATGTGAGGAGAGCCACAACCACCACTTGAGTGAGATGAGTGACTCCACCATACGTGAGTTTGAGTGCACCTATTTTGAGGGAGTGAGTGAACCACCACATAGAGAGAGTGAGATAGTTGATAGGTCATGTGAGGCCACTTTCAACACTAACGACTTGACCTCTACCTCTATTGTGTCTTCTCATTTGGTGCTAGGTCCCATTTATGATGACGCCGATCCTCGATTTACTTCGTCCTCCCTTTGGACAAGACGATGGCCATGGTGGAATATGATGCACCCCCACATGGTTCCATCAAGATGAAGATGACCACCATTTGGTCTTTCCCACCTCACCTACACCACTTGAGTGGAATGACAAAGGTAACAAAGGTGACGGTGATGCTCTCGTCCCACTAGTGGACTATTTTGACATTGATTGCTTGCATGATGTTGATCACCCTATTGACATGCTTCATTCTAGTATGATTTCCCCATGTGATGATTTGCCCATTTATGATGAATATGATGATTCTCATGTGGAGTCTATTAGTTGTGATGCTATGTTACATAGGATTTCTTGTGACAATTCTTTAGGTCACATCATGTTTGCTAATCCGCTTGACTTATCATATGCTATGCATGAGATCCATCATATGTCTTATTTGCAATCTCTTCATAGTGACTATGCATATGCCATTAAAATAAACCCAATTTGCACATATGGCATAGATGACAAGCCCATGGTTATTGGCATTTGTTTTTCTTGTGATGATATTGATTTGCATCATTTATCTCATATGCCATGCCATGCCCACCTAGCTTCGGATATGCATTGTTTTGGATGTTGTCCATTTTCTCCAAATGATGTTTCCAATATTGCTCATGAGGAGACCCCCATAGTTTCCTCATACTTGTTAGGAGATTTTGATCCATCCCATCCATTGCATGATCCCAATACTTGTGTGCACCATATGCTCCCCATGAACAAACATGCTTTTGATGTGCCATATACTTGCATTCTCAATTTGTGTCCCCATCGTGTCATACATAATAACTATTCTTTCATGATGGATGACATGTTCTTATACCATGCATCAAATTTCTTTGAGCGATGCTTATGTTGTGCTAACTCACATGTACACATACACATCATGATGGATGATGTGTACATTTACCACGCACACAATTTCTTTGGTTTGTGTCTCTTTGGTGTAGGTACCCATGAATACTTGTCAAACTCGCAATCCCACGAGTTGACAAAACGAGCTCTAGAGAGCAACGATGATTTGGGATCCCATGGATTGTCTTTCCCACCGCTCTCTTTGCGCAAATCCTTCGCGCATTTCTTCTACACGGCCCTCACTTGGCTATGGATTGTTTCCCATTATACATCCTTTGCCCATATTGCCATGTTCACTTTGCATGATATGCCCATTCCTATGCCTTTGCCATGCATTTGTGAGCCATGCTTTGCATTACACATGATGATTGATTCTAGTACTTGTATGTGTATTTGCAAGCTTGGTGGAGATATCACTTGTTATTGCCATGTTCTATTCATGACCCATTCCTATGATGATACTTTCATCTTGCTTTGTGTTCGTGCTTGTGATATGTCATGTGCATTCCCTATGCCTATTATTTGCTCACATGACATGATTGCCATGATTTACTCTAGTGTGTTGCATCTTCGCTCCACTAGTTTGCACGACTTGATTACAATGCTTGCTTATGTTGCATCACCAATGATTCATACTTGCTCATTTCATGCGGTTGATGACAACCATCTACATGCTTTGCACATCATTGTTATTGCTTCTTGTCACATATCTCCATATGTTGCCTCCCTCATACTAGATTTTCCATGTATTGAGTGCAACCATGTTATTCGTCTTGCTCATGAGTTTGCCCCCATAGCATTCTCACATATGTTTGGAGATTTTGACATAATTCTTGTGAAGCATGCTTGTCTTACTTCTTTGCACCATATACCTAGTGCCATGAATTTAGCCATTGTTGCATCATATTATTCATGCACTTGTGCTTCTAATGGTTTTGTGCAAAAGATGAGAACCATCATGATGGATGATGTGTTTATCTACCATGCGCATACTTTCTTTGTTTTGTTTTGTGCATGTGTAGGATACTTGGACTTTGTGTCGACTTCCACTTCACGTGAGTTGACCATTCGAGCTCTTGAGAGCGAGCCTCATACATTCTACCACGACTCGCTTCTACACCATATTTGCTTCCACTTCGGCATTATGAAGAATGCATAAGGACACACTTTCAAGGTGACATCCTTCTTGAGCTTGGATATTGTGGATCATACTTCATGTGTTGCTTGCACCATTTGCCCAAGATGTTCGAGATATTGCTTTCACCAATGATTGCCACATTTCCATGCTTCATGACATATATACCTTGTGTGTTGCATCCAATTCTTGGATTACTTTCTCCTATCACATGTTTGGTTGCAACAATGTCATTCCTTCCCATATGCCAAGTCACATTGATTGCTACATGCT
This sequence comes from Aegilops longissima, assembly GCA_021605205.1. NCBI lineage: Eukaryota > Viridiplantae > Streptophyta > Magnoliopsida > Poales > Poaceae > Aegilops > Aegilops longissima. The sequence goes on along the minus strand of JAHIAM010000074.1, from coordinate 26,066 downwards.
TGACTTGATTGCCTCACACATGATGAACAATTGCTCTTTCTATTGTGTTGAGTGCCACAATATGTTCACTACACCCTATGCACATTATGCTTGGATTGTCTTGCACTTGACCCATGTGTTTAGACACTTCATTTTATTTGGTGTTGTGAATACTTCCTATGCCTACCATCGACCATTTGTCGGCGCTTTATACATGATTGCTATGATCTTGAGGTAAATGCTTATTCTCTTGTCACACATATTTGCATGACTACCTCACGTTTACATGTTTGTTTCCATGATGACCTTGATTTTGATCAATTCATATGCTTACATGCCATGTCACAATCCTTTGTCACACCCTATGATATGCTTGATGACGACACTTGTTTGGTGAATCACCTCTTGAATGCTTGGTTTTGCACTAACGCTAACCACATTTGTTTTTCCAAGTGTTTGTTCCATTTGCTCCTTTTGAAAGAATCACAAGACGGTGTGACATTGGAGAGTGCCCATTTCGAGCTTCAAGATGACAAGTACTTGGTGATCGTCCACTTCAACACGGCGACGCTATCTCTTTCCCATGGTGATTTGGTCTTCGATCCGAGGTCGGATCTTTCCCAAGGGGAGGGATGATGCGGAGCATCCTCGATCATCACCATGTCAAGAGTCCGTTTGGCAAGTGACACGTGCAACCTCTACTTCTCATACATAAAGGTGAATCTTCTCCTTTACACTGTTCACTTGACCCCTTCGAGGATGGTATACTACTTGACACTTCTCCCGTGTGCATGCATAAGTATTGTCCAGAGCTTCACGGATGTCGAGGAGGAGTGCAAGCGCCAAGGAACGACTACACCGTCCATGAGGGAAGCATGGAAGAGAAGGAGGAAGAGAACCTGGCCGCTCCAGAACGAGCGGTACTACCGCCCACTCCAAGCGGTACTACCGCTAAGGCCACCCAAGCGGTACTACCGCCCCTCCAAGCGGTACTACCGCTCAAGCGGTACTACCGGCCATGAGCCCGGTACTACCGCCCTGCCTGTCTTGCAAGCAGCATGGCCTTTGGCCTTGTATCCCTCTCCCACTTACCCCTTTGTGGCTTAGACTATAAATAGACCACCTCCACTTCCTTTCTAGGGTTAGCAAATATGATAGCTCATTCTTAGGTGAGCTTTGCTCCTACCTCTACTCTTGAGAGAGAGAGACTACCACTCCCATGGAGTTCAAGACCTCCATGTGAGAAGATCCTGCGGGATATCATCAAGACCCCCTTGCGGGAAGATCCGTCTAGGATATCATCAAGACCTCCTCTTGGAGATGAACCTTACCTTGTATCTTTCCCTTTGTTGTTCATGTACCTTGTGATCTTGTGTGTTTGATTGTCTAGTGGATGTGTGATTGTACTTGTTCTTGAGTGTTTCCCCTTGTGATTTCTCTCCGTTCTTCCCCGTGTTCATCGTGTTCTTCGAGGGATCCCACTCCAAACGTGAAAGATCGTCCACGTAGGGTTCCGCCCTACATCATGATCCAAGATGATCGGATATGACAATCTTATATGCAATATGGTATGATGCTATGGCACTTGCTTACAAGCTCTTTGCTCTCTTTCTTTTGCTTAAAAGCTTTATTTTTTTTCTATGGCCACTTTGCACAATGCACAAACCAAGATAGCAATTGTGTATATACGGGAACAAACTTGTGACACAAGATATGATACCAATATATGCACCACAATGATATGGTATATATGCTACGGGAAGTATGATCACTAATATGCACAAGTAACGTTGCCGGCAATACTCAAATGGCTAGTCTCGATAGGCAAGTAACGCAAAAGTAAGGCTAGGGGTTAACAATGCAATGGCAAGGGGAATATACAATGGAGGGATACCACGATACCAAGATGATATGGAGGTTACCGTCCGGCGATGATGAGTAGCGGTGTTCTTGATGTAGATACCAAGATGATGGAGACTCGTCCCTAAGTAGCCGAAACACCTTAGGAAGCGGAAAACCGCGAACTCAAAATCTCAAGCGTCAAATGTCAAAATGGTGGTAGCGGGAATCGTTGGTGGTTTGCACTTGGCAATGCGGAAGTGGAATGATGGGCTATACACGTGTCGGAGTTGAAGTTGCCGTCCCTAAGTGGCCGAAACACCTTAGGAGACACAAGCCACAACTCAAACAAGCTCAAACAACTATTGGGTTAAGTTGGGTTGTCGGAAGTGTATGGTGGGCAAGGTTATGTGGAAGTGGTGGTGGTGGTTGATGAAGAAGCAATCGTCCCTAAGTAGCCGAAACACCTTAGGAGACTCGAATCACTACTCAAGCAACCACTAATGCTATGGGGAACAAAATGGGTTAGGTTGCGGAAGTCGGTGGTGGCTATGCGGATGATATGGTGGAAGGCCTAGGCAAACTTGCCAAATTTTCAAAAATTTGATGGAGTTAAATGGTGGTGGTAGTATTTTTATGGGAAGGGAGATGTCAATAGCTTCAAAACGAGCTAAAGAACGTCAAAATCGGACTCCGGATGAATTAGTTATGGACAAAACGGTGAAACGAAAAAAACTGAAATCCCAGGGGCCGGATATCCGGGGGTCGGGGCCGGATTTCCGGGGGTGTATGTCCAGAACCGAGCGAATTTGGTGCTCCAAGACCGGATGTCCGGCTTGGGGCCCGGATGTCCGACCTGAGGCCCGGATGTCCGGCCCGATGATTCCAGATCTCGTTTGGGGCGGAAATTTTCGAATTGGGGCGGAAATTGATGATTTCGGGGGCAAAATTGGAGAGATTTCGTGGAGGAAAGATGGGGAAACTTGGGGAGATGCTAGATCCACTTGAAACCAAGCAAATCCATGGATCAAAATCAATAAAACATCATCAAAACTAACAAATCACAAAAAAAATTGGGGCTATTTTTGGTGGGGATTTTCGGATTTAGGGCGAAATCAACAAAATCAAGCTAGAAAAAGAGGGTAGGGGCTCCAAAACGTGATCAACCTAAGCTCGATCCATAGATGATGTAGGTGGAACCCTATAGCGTCGATCTTTCACGTTTGGAGTGGATCCTCGGGGAGACACGAAGAACGAGCGGAAGAACACGAGGAAATCACGGGGAGGAACGAGGAAAACACTCAACCAACAAGGAATCGGTCACAAAATGCTAGATCAAAGAACACAAAGGAGATACATGATTCAAGGTCAACAAAGGGCGATACAAGCGGTAGCCGTTCTTCTCCGTGAGGAGGTGTTGATGGGGCCACCCAAGAGGGGTCTTGAATCCAAGGTGGATCTTCTCCGAAGAGGGCCTCGGTCTCTCTCGTGGAGTAGATCCGGTATGGATGAGCGACTCTATCTATGAGCTAAATCAACGCTTACCTAGAAAGAGGAAGGGATGGAGTATATATAGTCTAGGGGCGAAGAGGTACACGGGTCTCGGCCCTTCTTCTTGTGAGACAGCGGAGCGGATGTCCGAGCGTCGGCCGGATGTCCGGGCTTCAGAGGCGCGGATGTCGGGCTGGGGCGGATGTCGGGCTGGCTGGGTCTTCGAGGCGCATTGGTGCGGGCGCGGATTTCAGGCGAGAGGCGGATATCCGGGAGCTTCGTGGAGGCCGGATGTCCGGGGCACAGGGCGGATGTCCGGGCCACAGTAGTTCTTGGCTGATGTGATGGGCGCCGGATGTCGGGCTGGGGCGGATGTCGGGCTTCGGAAGGGCGGATGTCCGGCTGGCGCCGGATGTCCGGCTCTGCGAGCATCTCCGGTTCCTCTCGTCGTGTTCCTTCATCCTTGTACTTGGGGACTTGTCCATCATTCCGAGCATCTCCGAGAGGGTCTCCTTGGTACCTAGGCATGCATAGAGTCTGATGCGGAGCATACCACGTTCATCCCCATGTACACTCCAACCACTCTCCAAGCCCCAAGGATACATAAGATGATACCTCGACTATGCGCCATTGGACCCAAGGTGAACTCACTCCTCTTCGAACCGTCACTTTCCACATGTGAGACATGGCTACTACCTCATGCATGGACCTTGCATACACTCAGGTACAACAGAGACGACTATGGAGGATCCAAGGACCAAGGCCAAGCATGGAAGAGAAGGAGAAAGAAGACCCAGGGCGAGCGGTACTACCGCCAACACCAAGCGGTACTACCGCTAAAGGCCCCGAGCGGCACTACACGCCGAAATTCCGCTCTCTGCCGCTCAACCCGACAAACTCCTGCGCTCGGCGACCGGGTCAGTACTACCGCCCGGTCCAGCGGCACTACCGCTTGCTGGCGGTAATACCGCCCTCCCAAGCGGTACTACCGCTCTGCTGCTGTCTTGTAACCATGGGCCTTTGGCCTTGTATCCCCCCTCTCACTTACCCCTTCGTGGCTTAGACTATAAATAGACCACCTCCCCCTCCTTTCTAGGGTTAGCTTTGGATTTGCTCATATTTCGGTGTGAGAGCCTTTGCTCATCCACTTGGCTACTTCTCCTTCGAGATCAGGACCTCTACGGAGAAGATCCCCCAAGCGGATTCAAGACCCCCTCCTAGGGTGGACCCCATCAAGACCTCCTCGCGGAGAAGAACGGCTACCCTTGTATCCTACCCTTTGTTGTCCTTGAATCTTGTGCCACTCTATGTGTTTGATAATCTAGCACTTGTGTGATCGTTTTCTTGTCGGTTGAGTGATCTCTCTCTTTCCCCTCGTGTTTTCCCTCGTGTTCTTCCGCTCGTTCTTCGTGTTCCTCGTAGGGATTTCCTCCAAACGTGAAAGATCGTCCACGTAGGGTTCCGCCCTACATCATCTATGGATCAGAGCTTAGGTTGATCACGTTTTTGGAGCCCCTACCCCTCTTTTTCTAGCTTGATTTTGTTGTTTTCGTCCTAAATCCGAAAATCCCCACCAAAAATAGCCCCAATTTTTTTGTGATTTGTTAGTTTTGATGATGTTTTGTTGATTTTGATCCGTGGATTTGCTTGGTTTCAAGTGGATCTAGCATTTCCCCAAGTTTCCCCACTTTCCATCCACGAAATCTCTCCAATTTTGACCCCGAAATCATCCATTTCCGCCCCAAAATCGCGCCCTATCCGAATTTGCGAAAAATCCCGACACGAGCGGTAATACCGCCCTTCAAGCGGTACTACCGCTTAGCACCTCAAGCGGTACTACCGCCCTTCCAAGCGGCACTACCGCCTCCCGAGCCAGTTTTTGCGAAAAAACCCGACACGAGCGGTACTACCGCCCGTTCAAGCGGTACTACCGCTTCGAGCGGTACTACCGCCCTCCCGAGCGGTACTACCGCCCTACCCAGTTTCAGTTTTTCCGTTTCACCGTTTCGCCATAACTAATTCATCCGAGTCCGATTTTGGCGTTCTTTAGCTCGTTTTGAAGCTATTGACATCCCCTTCAATAAAATACTACCATCACCATTTGACTCCATCAAATTTTGTAAACTTTGGCATCTTTGCCTAGGGCTTCCGCCACATCCTCCGCATAACCACCACCGACTTCCGCAACCTAACCAATTTTGTTCCCCATAGCATTAGTGGTTGCTTGAGTAGTGATTCGAGTCTCCTAAGGTGTTTCGGCTACTTAGGGACGATTGCTTCTTCATCAACCACCACCACCACTTCCACATAGGCTTGCCCACCATACACTTCCGACAACCCAACTTAACCCAATAGTTGATTGAGCTTTTTCGAGTTGTGGCTTGTGTCTCCTAAGGTGTTTGACTACTTAGGGACGGCAACTTCAACTCCGACACGTGTATAGCCCATCATTCCACTTCCGCATTGCCAAGTGCAAACCACCACCGCTTTCCGCTACCACCATTTTGACATTTGACGTTTGAGATTTTGAGTTCGCGGTTTTTCCGTTTCCTAAGGTGTTTCGGCTACTTAGGGACGAGTCTCCATCATCTTGGTATCTACATCAAGAACACCGCCACTCATCATCGCCAAGGACGGTAACCTCCATATCATATTGGTATCGTGGTATCCCTCCTTTGTATATTCCCCTTGCCATTGCATTGTTAACCCCTAGCCTTACTTTTGCGTTACTTGCCTATCGAGACTAGCCATTTGAGTATTGCCGGCAACGTTACTTGTGCACATTAGTGATCTACACCATCCATTGCATACATACCATATCATCTTGGTATCATCATATCATCTTGTGTCACAAGTTTGTTCCGCATACACACAATTGCTATCTTGGTTTGTGCATTGTGCAAAGTGGCCATAAAAAAGAGAAATAAAGCTTTTAAGCAAAAGAGAGAAAGAGCAAAGAAGCTTGTAAGCAAGTGCCATAGCATCATACCACATTGCATATAAGATTATCATATCCGATCATCTTGGATCATCTTGAGAGAAACACCGGGAACCATACATACATAGCATACTTGGGATAGAAGTTTATCCATTTTGCATCTCATAGGTTGTGCACAAGTGTCGTATCCGCCTATTTCCGTGGATTCCACATTTTGTGCTCATTCCTTGGTTGCACGACCCCATTTATCTATCCGTGTGTGTGTTTCCGTGTGCCATTCTTTGCTATTGGTCCATTTGTTTCACTTGCGAATTTGTGAATCTCTTTCAACATTATTAACTCTTGCTAACATTTTGCATTAAATTTTTGTGCCACTATCCTCACCGAGCTCCTCCATAAGCTTTACTTGTGTAGGTGTGAGAACCGACAAGGATTGGTACCAATAGTGCTATTTCATTGTCCGCATATGAGTGAACTTGATTCATTGTCAACATCGGTCAAGGTACATTGGTATAAGTTCTTCTCTTTCTCCCACTCATATTTTCTCGAGTCTTGTGATGGATAGGCAAGGCATTTCATCTCCGGTCTTCGACAACAACGACGGCGTGAACAACTACATCACCAAAGCGTCTCTCTTGATCTACAACGACAAGTGCAAAGCACACAATCAAGATTGCGAGGCGCGCCGAGAACATCTCCATCGACATTCATCACTCCGAAGCAAGGAGAAGGGACTACTTGATAAGAAGCTTGCCGCACATAAAGAGGAGCAAGATGCAAGGATGGAGGAGATTCGGCCTTGATCAAGTCTTCTTCCCTTCGTCATCTTCAAAGGCGGCGACGTTCAAGCCACAAGTCTTGGGCGCCCAAGCGATGCGGCGCATATCGTCCTCGTCCACATCTACATGGCGACCACCATCACATTCGTGATCAACATCGTCATGAAGGGCAAGTCACCTCCAAGCATCATGTGCACGACGACGACGAACGACATCTACTACGAGCTCAAGCACGACAACGACATCATTATCATGAAGATGCTCCACAAGCGCAAATGCACGAGTCCCAACAAGCCCTACTTCATGCCAAGTCAAAGCTTCATAAGCACAAGAGAAGACCGCGAGACGACCACCACCAAGACGGCGCTACGGCTACATCAACCACTTTGGCATCTTCGCCAAGTGTTCTCAAGGCATCTTCGCCTTTGGACGTACGGCATCTTCGCCTACTTCCCACGTGTACGCCTACATCGACTTCATCAAGTCCAAGGCGACCACCTACGAGCGAGGGCGACACTTCCATCTTGAAGCCCCAGGGAAGATGGCGAGCATGGGAAACTCCCTTCGGTCATGGAGACGAGCTATGAGGTGCCACATCATATGGGCCTCCCACACCAAGACGGTGACAAGACGGTCGAGCAAGGGCCATCCCCTTCGACCACGGTGACGAGCGCGAACCTCTTCAACAACATGAAGACGACACCCACATTGGACTCATACTCCGAGTCAAGCTACGCGACCGCGCATGGAGACATTTGCACCTACATATCCCCGACACCCACATATGTCGAGATGCCCCAATTGCCATGTAAGGAGAGCCACCACCCCATGAGTGACATGAGTGACTCCACCATACGTGACATTGAGAGCATTTCCTATGAGAGGATGAGTGTGACCACCACTAGCCCCACACATGAGAGCATGCCACACATCCTATGTGAGGTTGAGCGCCATTTGAGTGACTCCACCCACCATACGAGTGAGAGCATCCTTGAGGGAGTAAGTGCGCCACAACACTTAGTGAGTGAGGTAGTTGACACGGCATGTGAGGCCACTATGATTCCTAACGAATTAACCTCTACTCCTAGTGTGTTTTCTTCTTCGGTGCTAGGTCTCCTACATGACGACATGCCTATCCTCGGCAGAGTCCATCCCTACATTGGAGACGAGGATGGCCATGGTGGATGATGATGCACCCCCACATGGTTCCATCAAGATGAAGATGACAACGAGGCGATCTTCAACACCTCACCTACAACACATGAGCGACGCTCCAATGGTAACATAGGTGATGGTGCTTCTCTTGTCCCACTAGTGGACTCTCTTACCATCGATTGCTCCCATGATGTCGACCCACCTATTACCATGCTTCATGCTAGTGAAACTTCTTCATGCCTTGACTTACCTATTTATGATGAATATGATGATGAGCATGTTGAGTTGCCTAGTTGTGATGCTATGCTTCATAGGATATCTTGTGAAAATTCTATTGGTCACTTCATGTTTGACAATCCATTGAATTTGTCATATGCTATGAGTGAGATCTCCCATATTGCATCATTTCAATCTCAACATAGTAACTATGCATGCCCCATTAAAATAAATCCCATTTGCACTTATGGCATAGATGGCGAGATGATGGTCATTGGCCTTTGCTTCTCTTGTGATGATATTGCCATGCTTCCTTTACATGATTTATGCAATTCATCTACTATTCCATGCCATGATCACATTGTTCCAAATATGCATTGTTTTGGATGTTGTCAATATTCTCCATGTGATGTTTCCATTAATGCTCATGAGGAGACCCCCATAGTTTCCTCATACACATTAGGAGATTTTAATTCATCCCATACTTTGCATGATTCACATAATTGCTTGCACCATATGCATTCCATGAATAACAATGCTCTAGATATTGCTCATGATGGATTACACAATTTGAGTCTCCATTATGCCGTACATAATAACAAACCTATCATGATGGATGACATGTTTCTATATCACGCATCTCATTTATTTGAGCATTGGATATTTTGTGCTAACAAACACACGCACATATGCATCATGATGGATGATGCGTACATCTACCACGCACACACAATTTTCCCTTTGCCTTTGTTTTGTGTAGGTACCCACATACAATCGTCAACTTCTCAATCCCATGAGTTGACGAAACGAGCTCTTGAGAGCAACAATGCTTTGGGATCCCGTGGACTATCCTTACCACCATTCCTTTTGCGCAAGGACTACGCGCATCTCTTCTACTTGGCTCTCACACAGCTATGGGCTATTTACCAATTGCCACCTTATGCTCATTTTACCGTGTTCACATTGCATGCTATGCTTGCTCCTATGCCTTTGCCATGCAATTGTGACCCTTGCTTGCATTTACCCATGATGCACCATTATGATACTCCTATGTGTATTTGCATGCTTGGTGGAGATCCTTGTTGCTTTTGCCATGTTTATCATGTGCCCCATGCTATTGATGCTATTTTGCTCATATCTTGCCTTCATGCTTGTGACATGTCATGTGAAGTATTCATGCACACTATTTGCACCCATGACATGATTGCCTTGATTCCTTCTAGTACGTTGCATCTTTGCACTACTAGCTTGCTTCACTTGATTGATATGATTGCTTGCTATGTTGCATCACCCATGTTCCACTATTACTTTCTTTCTTGGGTTGATGACATATATGCTCATGCCTCTCACATGATATATCTTGATCATGGTCTCTTGTGTCCATTAGTTGCCTCTCTCATATCCACTTGTATTGAGTGCAACCATACTATGCTTATTGATCTTGGAGACTTTGACATATTACTTGTGATGCATGCTTGTTTGGTTGCGCCTATTGCATTTGGTTGTTCTTGCATCATATGCCTCCATACTATGAAACGCTCCCTTGTACTTTCTTATGATGAGCATGATGCATACACTTGTTTGGTATCTTACCACACGAATGATAGGTTTTGCACTTCCGCTAACCTCATTTGTTTTTCCGAGTGTTTGTCATGTTCTTTCATTTTGAAGGATTCACAAGGCGGTGCCGTTATGCGACATATTGGATATGTGAAGACATACATGATGTACGACTCCAACATCTTTGGGAACTTTCTTGAGGTGAACTCCTTCCCTTTGAGCCATCCTCAAGTTTGCATATTGGATGGGTCACTCTTTCATTGTTGTTTCTTTCTTGTTGTCTACATGCTACATCTATTGGATGGAGGAGCAACATTGGAGATTGGCTCTTTGGACCTTCACATTGAGGGCGCTTCGCACTTATTGGATGCACCTTTGGTTTTCCACTCTTGCCACAACATCAAGCATTGGTATACCAACACCTCCATATTTGTTGATTGTGATCATACTCATGCTCGATGGACATATCATACTCACCACAAATTTGCGTCTTATGCATGGATTGACTCACATTATGATTGCCTTGTTGCATCTTGTATTCCCATGTCATCCATGATATATGAGCTTGTGCATTTTCTTAGCAAATTTGTTGTGATCTTTCTTGATGGCATCTTCATACATAATGATCACATTGCCTATCATCAATTGCATGATATCATACACATGTTGAGCATCCATTGCCATACTCATGCTATTGATAAACCGTCTCTCTATGACATCATTTTGCACAATGGTAGAATTTGTCGCTTTGTGCACCATGCTTTGGTTCCCATGAATGCTTTACATGTCATTTTACATCATTTGGATAATCTTCTCATGCCTTGTCATGAACAATTCCTTTGGACGGACTCACTCTTACATGATGGACACTTTGGGTGCGCTAACCATTGTATTTCCTAGTGTTTCTTGTGTTTGCTCTTTTTGCATGTCTATCACTCCGGCGACACCTTGGACTACTTGGATTGCGCCATGTCTTCAACTTCGTCCAACTACAAGTCCGTCTACGACAACCGTTTCCATGGTGATGAGGATCACGATCCGAGGTCGGATCTTTCCCAAGGGAGGGGAGATGATGCGGAGCATACCACGTTCATCCCCATGTACACTCCAACCACTCTCCAAGCCCCAAGGATACATAAGATGATACCTCGACTATGCGCCATTGGACCCAAGGTGAACTCACTCCTCTTCGAACCGTCATTTTCCACATGTGAGACATGGCTACTACCTCATGCATGGACCTTGCATACACTCAGGTACAACAGAGACGACTATGGAGGATCCAAGGACCAAGGCCAAGCATGGAAGAGAAGGAGAAAGAAGACCCAGGGCGAGCGGTACTACCGCCAACACCAAGCGGTACTACCGCTAAAGGCCCCCGAGCGGCACTACCGCCGAAATTCCGCTCTACTGCCGCTCAACCCGACAAACTCCTGCGCTCGAGCGACCCGGGTCCGGTACTACCGCCCGGTCCAAGCGGCACTACCGCTTGCAAGCGGTAATACCGCCCTCCCAAGCGGTACTACCGCTCTGCTGTCTTGCCAACCCGCTGGCCTTTGGCCTTGTATCCCCCCTCTCACTTACCCCTTCGTGGCTTAGACTATAAATAGACCACCTCCCCCTCCTTTCTAGGGTTAGCTTTGGATTTGCTCATATTTGGTGTGAGAGCCTTTGCTCATCCACTTGGCTACTTCTCCTTGAGATCAGGACCTCTCGGAGAAGATCCCCAAGCGGATTCAAGACCCCCTCCTAGGGTGGACCCCATCAAGACCTCCTCGCGGAGAAGAACGGCTACCCTTGTATCCTACCCTTTGTTGTCCTTGAATCTTGTGCCACTCTATGTGTTTGATAATCTAGCACTTGTGTGATCGTTTTCTTGTCGGTTGAGTGATCTCTCTCTTTCCCCTCGTGTTTTCCCTCGTGTTCTTCCGCTCGTTCTTCGTGTTCCTCGTAGGGATTTCCTCCAAACGTGAAAGATCGTCCACGTAGGGTTCCGCCCTACATCAGAGTCCTCGCCTTAGGTAGCAACCGTGTCTCACACGAATGGAAAGGGGAAGCATTTAGGAACGGGTTCACCTTGTGTCCAATGGCGAATAGTCGAGGTCTCATCCTATGTGTCCTTGGGGCTTGGAGAGTAGTTGGAGTGTACATGGGGATGAACGTGGTATGCTCCGCATCAAAGTCTCAATGAATTCAACCCATTTAGCATGTCTACGATTCAGTTTAGCTTGACTTTTAATATGTTTCAAAGATTCATGATCAGAATGTATAACAAATTCTTTGGGCCATAAATAATGTTGCCATGTTTCTAAAGTTCGAACAAGAGCATATAATTCTTTATCATAAGTAGAATAATTCAGACTAGGCCCACTAAATTTTTATGAAAAGTATGCAACAGGTTTGCCATCTTGTAATAAAACACCTCCTAAGCCAATTCCACTAGCATCACATTCAAGCTCAAGAGTCTTATTAAAATCAGGAAGTTGGAGTAAAGGAGCATGTGTCAACTTATCTTTCAATACCGTGAAGGCTTCTTCCTGTGTGGTACCCCAAACAAAAGGCACATCCTTCTTTGTAAGCTCATTGAGAGGTGCAGCAATGGTGCTAAAGTCTCTCACAAAACGCCTATAGAAACCAGCGAGTCCAAGAAAACTCCTCACTTGTGTGACCGTTTTGGGCTGCGGCCAACTCTCAATAGCTTCAATCTTGGCTTTATCAACTTCAATTCCCTGTGGAGTAACAACATAGCCATGAAAAGATACTCGGTCGGTGCAAACGGTGCACTTCCCAAGGTTACCAAACAAACATGCATCACGTAGAGCATTAAAAACAGCACGTAAATGTCCCAAATGTTCTTCCAAAGATTTGCTATAAATCAGCATATCATCAAAATAGACTACCACAAATCGTCCAATGAAAGCACGTAAAACTTCGTTCATTAGTCTCATGAAAGTACTAGGTGCATTAGTTAACCCAAAAGGCATGACTAACCACTCATATAAACCAAACTTAGTTTTAAATGCTGTTTTCCATTCATCTCCCAATTTCATACGAATTTGATGGTATCCACTCATAAATCAACTTTGGAGAATATTGTAGAGCCACTCAATTCATCAAGCATATCATCTAGCCTAGGAATAGGATGACGATAACGAATAGTAATATTATTAATGCCTCTACAATCAACACACATACGCGACGTACCATCCTTTTTAGGCACTAGTATAATAGGAACAACACAAGGACTAAGAGATTCGCATATATAACCTATGTCGAGCAGCTCATGTACTTGACGCATAATCTCCTTCGTCTCCTCTGGATTGGTACGGTATGGTGCACGGTTGGGTAGCGATGCACCGGGAATTAAGTCAATTTGATGCTCAATCCCTCGAATAGGTGGTAATCCGGTGGCACGTATTGTGGGAAAAGCGTCGTGAACTCCCCGCAAAATGTTAGTGACAGCAGGGGCAAAGAGGAAAACACGTCCTCGAATGAAAATAATGCCTATTTGCACAAAAGCATAGCAAACAGATTTGCTAGAATCTAGCTCATCAATATCAGATTTGGTGGCAAGTAAACATGCACTTTTCAGTTTAATTTCAGAAGCAACATTAGATGGTTTATTATTAGGCTTCATTTGTTGCTCAAATTCTTTTGCTACAATCTGATTTTCACTCTTATTTTCTCCTGTTTTGCTTTATTAGCTCTATTAATATCATCTTTCAAAATGGAATCAGGAGTCATAGGAAGCAAAGTAATATTTTTATCCTTGTGAACAAGAGTATACTGATTGTTTCTACCATGGTGTACATAATTTTTATCAAATTGCCATGGTCTACCAAGTAATAAGGAACATGCTTGCATAGGTACCACATCACAATCAACATAATCAGCATATGTAGAGATGCTAAAATACACACGAACAGTGACGTGTTACCTTAACCTTGCATTGTTGTTGAACCATTGGATGTAGTAAGGATGTGGATGTGGCCTTGTGGTGAGAGAAAGCTTCTCCACCATATCCATGCTAGCCAAGTTGTTGCAGCTCCCTCCATCTATGATGGCGCTTGAATAGAACGTTCCTTCACAACTCCTTTGTATGGAACAAGTTATGCCTCTGATTTTGCTCAGCTTGTGTAACCTGCACACTCAAAACACGTTGAGCAACTAAACATTCATACCGTCAAGCATCTTCAGCAGCCATGTATTGCGTCTCATGATCGAATCATCTCCACCGTGTTCTTCATGTGTAATAAGAGCCAAATTCTCTTCATCATAGTCACTAGCGGACTCATACCCACCATCCTCGAAGCAATCATCACACGCTGAGATTGGCATTCTCTCATAAAATGTCCTCTTCCCTTACAACGACGACAAATAATATCACTTCGTGTGCCTGTTGACGCCATGGAAGAAGAAGAGCTCTATGTAGGCCCAGCAGTGTGCTCTTGGCGGATAGTGGTGGTTGTGCCTGCTTTCTTGTATCACGGTTGGAGGTGGCAGCCGGCGGAGGTGCCGGTGTAGTAGAACGTGTGGAAGTAGATGATGCACGTGATGTCCATGATGAAGATCGACCTGCAGAAAAGTTAGTCGCGCCAATGCACCTCGATCCTGCACTTCACGTTCAGCTTTACAAGCAAGATGGAATAATCGGTGATATTATTATAATCCTTATAGTCTAGAATGGTCTGAATCTCTCTATTTAATCCACCCGAAAACGTGCAAGCATAGCTTCATTCTCCTCAACTATACCACATCTAATCAAGCCGGTTTGTAATTCTGATAATATTCTTCTACCGAATTTTTCCTTTTCTTAAGCGCTGCAATTTTTGAAGTAATTCACGTTGATAATATGGTGGAACCCAACGAGTACGCATAGCAGTTTTCAAAGCAGCCCAAGTAGCTGGAACAGGATATAATCGACAATGTTCGACCACCAAACACATGCAAAGCTAGTGAAAGCACAAACAGCAGCGAGAACACGTCTCTCCTCGGGATATTGTAAACATGTAAATCGTTGTTCAGTTTCTAACTCCCAAGTAAGATATATATCAGGAACATATCTACCCTCAAATGGTGGAATATTCAATTTCAGTTTAGGGAGATGGTCATGATCTCGCACTGAAGGGGAGCCCAACATTGCCATTATTTGCATGTGGACGACCTGGTGGTTGTGGTGCTGGTGGTTGCACGTAGTTCTGATGTTGATCAACCTCATCCTCGTAATCTCCCACATAATCATCCTCCTCCACATCAGCAGCAGGAGCCACAGAAGTATCAACAGCAGCACCAGCAGCTTGGCCAGGCTGAAGAGGGACACGGCTCGCTCGGCGAAGGGCTGCTTCGCGACGTGGAGGTAGTCGTTGTCGTTGTTGTAGAGGTGCGTCAGGTGCAGCCGGTGGTTGATGAGGACATCAATACCATTGTTACACCCACAGCCCCTACTGCTACATATACTGGACCAATTACTAGAGCTCGCGCACGCCAATTAAATTATCAGGTACTTTCGTTTCTTGGTAATGATTCTAATGTTCATGAGAATATGATGCTACCTAAATTGGATACATTTGTTTTGCTTACAAATGAAGGCCCTAGCTTGGAGAAGGATGGACATTGGAGCAAGAACAAGCATGGAGATAATGCCATGCATAAGGGAACAAACGGAGTTACAAGTGATGATTTCAGGACTTTGAAGCCACCATAATGGGTGCATGAAGCCTTGGACGAAATATACAAGATGCTACTTCATAAATGTCGTCCCGAGGCTATTCTAGGTGCTTCGTCACCTTATTAGTGGGCCAGGCCCATGTAATTTCGAAATACTTAAGTATAGGCTGTTTTTAGAGTCCGTATGTGTGGGGAAACAAGAGTTAGGGTTGATTTGGACCCCTCCACCAAGGGCCACGAAATTCCCCCTCTTCCTCCATATATATAGCCCTTAGGGCACCGTTTAGACCTTGGGTTTTGTTTAGATTAAAAGTTCGCCATAGCTGCAACTTCGTGCCGTTTGTGTTCAACGACCGGACAAAGGCGTCCACAGAACCCCACCTTGATCAATAAAGCTTTCATCTTATATTCGCAATATCCAGATTGCAATCTCAGTTTCTTGCTTGTTCTTCGTTTGCTCGCAGGAAACAGGCCCTCGTGGTCGGGTTGATCGTGCTCGGCGTGGTCAATAACCCTCGGAAGTTGGTTTAGCGATTGCTAAAGGCGCGACGTCTCGCCGATCGTGGTCGGATCGTCAAGGTCGACTCCCACGAAGCGATAGCCACCATCTCATCGAAACATCGGGACACCTTTGCCTCTATCAAGTGGTATCAGATTTCCGGTTTGCTCGGTGAGATTTTCCAGTTTTTCGTAGTTTAGATCGAGTCTGTTCTTCATACCTATTGTCCATGAAAAAGCCACAAAAAAATTAGGGTTAGTTCATCATATCCGAACCAATCTGAGCCTTTGCATAATCTTTTTAGGGTTTTTGCTTTGTTGAATTTGCGGTTGCATCGTCGTGTCAAGTTGCTGGTCTTAGAGTCTAGTCTTTTAGAGTTTGAGTTATGGTCATAAGTTGTCACGCTTGCTGCCGCTGCATCATCATCGCCTTGCCATCTACCACCGTTGCTTTTCCGCCACCGCTCTGAATCCGTATCCATATACCACCACCAATCCGTATCCATATACCACCACCGCTACCATATACCACCACCGCTGTCATATACCACCACCATATATCCACCACCAATCCGAGTTTTCTCATATTAGGTTTGTTTTCGAGATCCATCTAGTTTCCGATTCGTGTTTCCTTGCCGGAGTAGGTTTCGGAAAAAAAAATTCCAAAACGTACTTGTCAAAAAAATTTCTGGCTACCCTATTTTTAGGTGTTTCTAAGTGGATTGAGACAGTCGCCGTTATAGAAAGTTTTTTTTGACCTGTTTCCAGTTTTTGGGTCCGGGCAGTCAAAAAAAAATTTTTTTTTGGTCGAAAAAATTTCGTGCCCATCCTGTCAGTTTGACCTGGGAAGAGTTTTGAGACACTCGCCATTATAGTGATTTTTCGCAAAAAAAAAAAAAGCAGCGCAAAAAAAAAAAGCAGCGCAAAAAAAAAGAGCGAAAAAAAATTCCAGAGTGTGCTTTTCCGTTGTTTCCGTGCAGCGCCGTGATTTTGTTAGTGTTCTAGGCTCGCGTCTCTAGCACGGTCTAGCCTAGGACCAGCACAGTACCGTCGTTGAGCGTTTATTCAACTTTGCATCTCTGAATTGATTATTGCTGACCCTTTTTGCTACCATATTATAAGCCTTCCCAGCTCCACATACGTCTACATCGTGCGTTTGACTCTCCACAGTAATCGCTCTATCCAAGCTTTGAGAGTTTTGACTACATCGGTTGCCGATCACCGCCTGCTGCTGGGTAAGAACTGGTAAGAATTTGAGATTTGCTTGACGGATTTGTGACTGTCCACCACACCACCACCACCACTTCCTAGTAGTCTGTCGAATCATATTCTTGTGTGTTTCTATTGCTGCTAACCATGGCAGGATCACAAGCCGATTTAGACTGATTGGGAGAACGACAAACAAAGCGCTACATGATAAGTTTCAACAAATGATGAGTGGGCAGGTGGACGATGTGCTAAATAGATTTGAAGAGGCCATGGAGAAGATAGATGGCATTGAGAAGGCGTTCGAAACGAAGCTCGATATCAAGTTTAATGAATTGCTCGCGCGTACCACCACCACCACCGGCTGCACCTAACGCACCTCTACTACAACAACACGGACTACCTCCACATCGCGAAACAGCCCTCCGCCGAGCTTCCGTGTCCCTCTTCAGCTGGCCAAGCTGCTGGTGCTTTGTTGATACTTCATGGCTCCTGCTGCTGCGGCGGGGAGGATGATTATGTGAGAGCTTACGAGGATGAGGTTGATCAACATCGAACTCGTGCAACCACCAGCACCACAACCACCAGGTCGTCCACATGCAAATAATGGCGATGTTGGGCTCCCCTTCAGTGCGAGATCATAACCATCTCCCTAAACTGAAATTGAATATTCCACCATTTGAGGGTAGATATGTTCCTGATATATATCTTACTTGGCAATTAGAAACTGAACAACGATTTACATGTTTACAATATCACGAGGAGAGACGTGTTCCTGCTGCTGTTTGTGCTTTCACTAGCTTTGCATGTGTTTGGTGGTCGAACATTGTAGATTATATCCTGTTCCAGCTACTTGGGCTGCTTTGAAAACTGCTATGCGTACTCGTTGGGTTCCACCATATTATCAACGTGAATTACTTCAAAAATTGCAGCGCTTAAGACAAGGAAAAAATTCGGTAGAAGAATATTATCAGGAATTACAAACTGGCTTGATTAGATGTGGTATTGTTGAGGAGAATGAAGCTATGCTTGCACGTTTTCTGGGTGGATTAAATAGAGATTCAAACCATTCTAGACTACAAGGATTATAATAATATCACTCGATTATTCCATCTTGCTTGTAAAGCTGAACGTGAAGTGCAGGATCGACAGGCGTTGGCGCGGACTAACTTTTCTGCAGGTCGACCTTCATCATGGACACCACGTGCATCATCTACTTCCACACGTTCTACTACACTGGCACCTCCGTCGGCTGCCACCTCCAACCGTGATACAAGAAAGCAGGCACAACCACCACTATCTGCCAAGAGCACACCTGCTGGGCCTACACAGAGCTCTTCTTCTTCCATGGCGTCAACAGGGCACACAAGTGATATTATTTGTCGTCGTTGTAAGGGAAGAGGACATTTGCCGAGAGAATGCCAATCTCAGCGTGTGATGATTGCTACTGAGGATGGTGGGTATGAGTCCGCTAGTGACTATGATGAAGAGACTTTGACTCTTATTACACATGAAGAACACGGTGGAGATGATTCTGATCTTGAGACGCAATACATGGCTGCTGAAGATGCTGACAGGTATGAATGTTTAGTTGCTCAACGTGTTTTGAGTGTGCAGGTTACACAAGCTGAGCAAAATCAGCGGCATAACTTGTTCCATACAAAGGGAGTTGTGAAGGAACGTTCTATTCGCGTCATCATAGATGGAGGGAGCTGCAACAACTTGGCTAGCATGGATATGGTGGAGAAGCTTTCTCTCACCACAAGACCACATCCACATCCTTACTACATCCAATGGTTCAACAACAGCGACAAGGTTAAGGTAACACGTACTGTTCGTGTGCATTTTAGTATCTCTACATATGCTGATTATGTTGATTGTGATGTGGTACTGATGAGGACATGACTACCTTGGATGAGACCAAAAATATTGCATACATGCATATTTCTCAGGTGATTTCTAGTGCAAACTATTCAATAATATATTTATGTTATCCAGGACAAAAATACTTCACAAACTTTTGTGCCATGTCTAATTGCAGGTGTATGGGACATTTGTACAACCCACATATGAAGATAAGGGAGAAAGAGATGTTTACCTGCTGTTCAAAAAGTTCTCTCACGTCACTTTTGGCCCAAGAGAAGATAGAGTCCAAGTCTCTCACGTTCTGGACTCAGATTCGGACTGCACAGACATACCTGACTCAAAACGTCTATAACTTTTTCATACGGACTCCAAATTGGTTGATTCTTTTTTTGTTGGAAAATAGATTTCGTGCATTTTCCAACCCAATTGGAATCACCTTAAAATCCGTCCGGAGCGTTGAGTTATAGACGAAACAATCTGATGCTGCAGCAGAATCCGAGTCAAACTACAAGTCCAAAGGTGTTACGTCACCTCCGCTTGGGCCCATTGGCCTTGTACGACCTAGGGTTAGTTTTAGGCTGCCTTGGGACGTCCTCCCACCTCCTTGGCCGCCACCCCTTGCTCCTATATAAGTAGATCCATCTAGTAGCTTTTCCTTGGGTTTTGTTTAGATTAAAAGTTCGCCATAGCTGCAACCACAGCGTGCCGTTTGTGTTCAACGACCAGACAAAGCGTCACAGAACCCCACCTTGATCAATAAAGCTTTCATCTTATATTCGCAATATCCAGATTGCAATCTCAGTTTCTTGCTTGTTCTTCGTTTGCTCGCAGGAAACAGGCCCTCGTGGTCAGGTTGATCGTGCTCCGGCGTGGTCAATAACCCTCGGAAGTTGGTTTAGCGATTGCTAAGGCGCGACGTCCTCGGACGTTCGTAGTCGGATCGTCAAAGTCGACTTCCTCCAAAGCGAAAACCGCATCTCATCGAAAGACGGGACACCTTAGCCTCTATCAAGTGGTATCAGTTTTCAGGTTGCTCGGTGAGAATTTCCAATTATCCCTAGATTAGATTTATTTTCTTACCTATTGTCCAAGAAAAAGCCACAAAAAAAAGTTAGATCTATTCATCCTTTGTCCAAGCCAGTCTGAGCCTTTGCAGAATCTTGATACTATCATGAATGCGTCATGTGATCAAACAACTGAAATACCAACAATTTTGAGTGCACCCATTGAATTAACTATTGATGCAAAAGAATCAATGTTTAATCATTTTGATATGACCTCTAATCTTGGTGATGATTCTGTGTCGAATGACTCATTGCATGTTTGCTTATCTAAGCATGTTGTAGCATGTAAATTTGATTCAAATAAGGTTTATTCACCAATGTTGGGATGGTTTAATGATGAACATTGTCAATCTCTTGGAATAAATAAGAGCTTCACTTATATGTGCAAACTGAGTTGCAGTATTTTCAAGCCTTCTAGTTCTTGTGCTAATTTGTTGGCTTTAGATTTTATGAACTATGCAAGTTACTCATCTATTCATGTGTCATATATGCAAAAATCAAGGGAAGTAAAATGGATGGCGTATACATATACAACATGTACACCTTGTCTCTTTTGTTAGCCACATTTCAGATTAAGCAACGCTGAGGACGGCTTTGTTTTCAAAAAGGGAGGATGATGAGGACATGACTACCTTGGATGAGACCAAAATATTGCATACATGCATATTTCTCAGGTGATTTCTAGTGCAAACTATTCAATAATATATTTATGTTATCCAGGACAAAATACTTCACAAACTTTTGTGCCATGTCTAATTGCAGGTGTATGGGACATTTGTACAATCCATATATGAAGATAAGGGAGAAAGAGATGTTTACCTGCTGTTCAAAAGTTCTCTCACGTCACTTTTGGCCCAAGAGAGATAGAGTCCAAGTCTCTCACGTTCTGGACTCAGATTCGGACTGCACAGACATACCTGACTCAAAACGTCTATAACTTTTTCATACGGACTCCAAATTGGTTGATTCTTTTTTTGTTGGAAAATAGATTTCGTGCATTTTCCAACCCAATTGGAATCACCTTAAAATCCGTCCGGAGCATTGAGTTATAGACGAAACAATCTGATGCTGCAGCAGAATCCGAGTCAAACTACAAGTTGATGTAGGGCGGAACCCTACGTGGACGATCTTTCACGTTTGGAGTGGGATCCCTCGAAGAACACGATGAAAACGGGGAAGAACGGAGAGAAATCACAAGGGGAAACACTCAAGAACAAGTCCAATCACACATCCACTAGACAATCAAACACACAAGATCACAAGGTACATGAACAACAAAGGGAAAGATACAAGGTAAGGTTCATCTCCAAGAGGAGGTCTTGATGATATCCTAGGCGGATCTTCCCGCAAGGGAGTCTTGATGATATCCCATGGGATCTTCTCACATGGAGGTCTTGAACTCCATGGGAGTGGTAGTCTCTCTCTAGAGAGTAGAGGTAGGAGCAAAGCTCACCTAAGAATGAGCTATCATATTTGCTAACCCTAGAAAGGAAGTGGAGGTGGTCTATTTATAGTCTAAGCCACGAAGGGGTAAGTGGGAGAGGGATACAAGGCCAAAGGCCCGCGGCTGCGCACAGGCAGGGCGGTAGTACCGGGCTCATGGCCAGTAGTACCGCTTGAGCGGTAGTACCGCTTGGAGGGGCGGTAGTACCGCTTGGGTGTATAGCGGTAGTACCGCTTGGGTGGGCGGTAGTACCGCTCGTTCTGGAGCGGCCAGGTTCTCTTCCTCCTTCTCTTCCATGCTTCCCTCGCGGACGGTGTAGTCGTTCCTTGGCGCTTGCACTCGTCCTCGACATCCGTGAAGCTCCGACAATACTTATGCATGCACACGGGAGAAGTGTCAAGTAGTATACCATCCTCGAAGGGGTCAAGTGAACACGTGTAAAGGAGAAGATTCACCTTTATGTATGAGAAGTAGAGGTTGCATGTGTCACTTGCCAAACGGACTCTTGACATGGTGATGACCGTGGGATGCTCCGCATCACAAGTCCAAAGGTGTTCGTCACCTCCGCTTGGGCCCATTGGCCTTGTGCGACCTAGGGTTAGTTTTAGGCTGCCTTGGGACGTCCTCCACCTCCTTGGCCGCCACCCTTGCTCCTATATAAGTAGATCCATCTAGTAGCTTTTTCCTTGGGATTTGTTTAGTTAAAAGTTAGCCATTGCAACTTCGTGTACTTTGTTTGTGTCCAACGACCAGACCAAGATGATAGAGGCAAAGGTGTCCCGTCTTTCGATGAGATGTGGTTTTCGCTTTGGAGGAAGTCGACTTTGACGATCCGACTACGAACGTGCGAGGACGTCGCGCCTTAGCAATCGCTAAACGAACTCCGAGAGGTTATTGACCACACCGAGCACGATCAACGACCACGAGTCTGTTTCCTGCGAGCAAGCGAAGAACAAGCAAGAAACTGAGATTGCAATCTGGATATTGCGAATATAAGATGAAAGCTTTATTGATCAAGGTGGGGTTCCGTGGCGCTTTATGTCAGTCGTTGAACACAAGCGAAATGCACGCGAAGTTGCAGCTATGGCGAACTTTTAATCTAAACAAAACCCAAGGTCTAAGCGGTGCCCTAATTGCTGTATATATGGAGGAAGAGGGGAATTTCGTGGCCCTTGGTGGAGGGGTCGAAATCAACCCTAACTCTTGTTTCCCCACACATACGGACTCTAAAACAGCCTATACTTAAGTATTTCGAAATTACATGGGCCTGGCCCAATAATAAGGTGACGCAGCACCTAGAATAGCCTATGGACGAATATTATGAAGTGGCATCTTGTATATTTCGTCCAAGGCCTTATGCACTCATTAGGGTGGCTTCAAAGTCCTGGAATCATCACTTGTAACTCCGTTCTTGTTCTCCTTGCGCATGGCATTATCTCCATGCTTGTTCTTGCTCCAGTGTCCATCCTTCTCCAAGCTAGGGCCTTCATTTGTAAGCAAAACAAATGTATCCAATTTAGGCAGCATCATATTCTCATGAACATTAGAATCATTACCAAGAAACGAAAGTACACGATAATTTAATTGGCGTCTTGAGCTCTAGTAATTGGTCCAGTATATGTAGCAGTAGGGGCTGTGGGTGTCATAATGGTATTGATGTCCTCATCATCCTCCCCTTCTTGAAATGAAGTCGTCCTCGACGGAAGCTCATATTCCTCACCCAAATAAGGCTTCAAATCTGCAATGTTAAAAGTGGGACTAACCCCAAAATCTACAGGCAGCTCAAGTTTATATGCATTATCATTTATTTTCTCTAACACCTTAAATGGACCATCAGCACGTGGCATTAGCTTTGATTTGCGTAAATTAGGAAACCTATCCTTACGCAAATGTAACCAAACAAGATCTCCAGGTGCAAAGACAACATGTTTTCTACCCTTATCTCCAGCAAGTTTATATTTAGCATTCATACGCTCAATGTTTTCCTTAGTTATCTCATGCACTTTTAAAATCAATTCAGCACGTTCTTTAGCATCAAAATTAACCTTCTTCGACGATGGAAGAGGCAACAAATCAATAGGTGCACGAGGTAGGAAGCCATACACAATTTCAAAAGGGCACATCTGAGTAGTAGAATGCAATGAGCGATTATAAGCAAATTCAATATGAGGCAAGCATTCTTCCCACATTTTCTTATTATTCTTCAAAACAGCCCTAAGCATAGTAGACAATGTTCTATTGACTACTTCAGTTTATCCATCGGTTTGGGGGTGACAAGTAGTACTAAAAGCAGTTTAGTCCCCAACTTAGCCCATAAACATCTCCAAAAGTGGCTAAGAAATTTAGTATCACGATCTGAAACAATAGTATTTGGCACACCATGCAAGCGAATAATTTCACGAAAGAACAAATCAGCAACATTAACAGCATCATCGCTTTTATGACATGGTATAAAGTGTGCCATTTTCGAGAATCTATCCACGACAACAAATATGCTATCCCTCCCCTTCTTTGTTCGTGATAGAGGCAAAGGTGTCCCGTCTTTCGATGAGATGTGGTTTTCGCTTTGGAGGAAGTCGACTTTGACGATCCGACTACGAGCGTCTTGAGGGCGTCGCGCCTTAGCAATCGCTAAACCAACTCCGAGAGGTTATTGACCACGCGAGCACGATCAACCTGACCACGAGGGCATTTCTTGCGAGCAAGCGAAGAACAAGCAAGAAACTGAGATTGCAATCTGGATATTGCGAATATAAGATGAAAGCTTTATTGATCAAGGTGGGATTACGTGGCGCCTTTATGCGTCGTTGAACACAAGCGAAATGCACGAAGTTGCAGCTATGGCGAACTTTTAATCTAAACAAAACCCAAGGTCTAAGCGGTGCCCTAAGGGCTGTATATATGGAGGAAGAGGGGGAATTTCGTGGCCCTTGGTGGAGGGTCCAAATCAACCCTAACTCTTGTTTCCCCACATACGGACTCTAAAACAGCCTATACTTAAGTATTTCGAAATTACATGGGCCTGGCCCACTAATAAGGTGACGCAGCACCTAGAATAGCCTCGGGACGACATTTATGAAGTAGCATCTTGTATATTTCGTCCAAGGCTTCATGCACCCATTATGGTGGCTTCAAAGTCCTGAAATCATCACTTGTAACTCCGTTCTTGTTCCCCTTAGCATGGCATTATCTCCATGCTTGTTCTTGCTCAATGTCCATCCTTCTCCAAGCTAGGGCCTTCATTTGTAAGCAAAACAAATGTATCCAATTTAAGCAGCATCATATTCTCATGAACATTAGAATCATTACCAAGAAACGAAAGTACACGATAATTCAATTGGCGTCTTGAGCTCTAGTAATTGGTCCAGTATATGTAGCAGAGGGGCTGTGGGTGTAACAATGGTATTGATGTCCTCATCATCCTCCCTTCTTGAAATGAAGTCGTCCTCGACGGAAGCTCATATTCCTCACCCAAATAAGGCTTCAAATCTGCAATGTTAAAAGTGGGACTAACCCCAAAATCTGCAGGCAGCTCAAGTTTATATGCATTATCATTTATTTTCTCTAACACCTTAAATGGACCATCGACCGTGGCATTAGCTTTGATTTGCGCAAATTAGGAAACCTATCCTTACATAAATGTAACCAAACAAGATCTCCGGTGCAAAGACAACATGTTTTCTACCCTTATCTCCAGGAAGTTTATATTTAGCATTCATCGCTCAATGTTTTCCTTAGTTATCTCATGCATTTTAAAATCAATTCAGCACGTTCTTTAGCATCAAAATTAACCTTCTCCGAAGATGGAAGAGGCAACAAATCAATAGGTGCACGGTAGGAAGCCATACACAATTTCAAAGGGCACATCTTAGTAGTAGAATGCAATGAGCGATTATAAGCAAATTCAATATGAGGCAAGCATTCTTCCCACATTTTCTTATTATTCTTCAAAACAGCCCTAAGCATAGTAGACAATGTTCTATTGACTACTTCAGTTTATCCATCGGTTTGGGGGTGACAAGTAGTACTAAAAGCAGTTTAGTCCCCAACTTAGCCCATAAACATCTCCAAAAGTGGCTAAGAAATTTAGTATCACGATCTGAAACAATAGTATTTGGCACACCATGCAAGCGAATAATTTCACGAAAGAACAAATCAGCAACATTAACAGATCATCGCTTTTATGACATGGTATAAAGTGTGCCATTTTCGAGAATCTATCCACGACAACAAATATGCTATCCCTCCCTTCTTTGTTCGAGGTAAACCTAAAACAAAGTCCATAGATATATCCTCCCAAGGAACACTAAGCACGAGCAAAGGCATATATAAACCATGAGGATTGAGTCGTGACTTAGCTTTTT
>JAHIAM010000073.1:0-56864 GCA_021605205.1 Aegilops longissima | reverse complement strand
CTAGCTACTGTTTTCCTATTGTTTCATATAGCAAATAATTTTATTTTTCCTATGTGATAGTTTATTTTAGGTTAGTTTCGTAACTTTAGATCAGGAACTTTTATTTACAATAAATAAAGTTTTTATTTTATTTTTCCTTGCTAGAACTGTTATAGGCATAATAGGAGTTCTATAAATAGTTTTGATGTGATTCTTTTTGCTCCTAGTTGCATGATGATTTCTTTTCTGTTAGGTAGCAAAAACCCATGCTTAGGTTCTGTTAAGAAAAATTTAGTTGTGTAAAACTATTCTTGGTTGATTGTTTGATGTGGTGAAAAACATTGATTTGGATTTCTTCGAACTTTCTTTGGGTTTTGATTCAATTGCTTTATGTGTTATGTTAGTATGCTGTTATGTTAAGTGATCATATGTTTGTATGCTTATATGATTGTTGTTTTCCTCGGTAGAATTTCCGGAGTGCGAAGCTTGCTACCACGAGTCCCTAGCTTTCGAAGATCGTCAGCAAGGCAAGTCAATTGATCATATTTTCTTTACAATACCTATGATTTTATTGCATCGTAAATTATACCTCCCACCATGCATGCAGAGGAGAATTTGAAGTTATGTTCTTGAGTAGTATCATGAGGTAGGATGAACCCAATTCCCTTTGTTACCATTGCCCGGGACGAAGTAGTTTATTTTGCTATGCTCGTAGACGGGGTTTGGTTGAGTGATTCATAAGGGAGATGTGAGAGACAAGATGATGACAACCCCATGACTTCAAGATCAAGATGGACTTCAAAATTCACTACTGGGTGGAGGACGGTTGACGGCACCCTGGAGAAAACCAGTGGTTGGCCGGGATGCATGGAGAAGCGCCATGACATCTTGCGGAAAGCTTCACCCAGCCATGAAGGGACAGATGTATACCCCATTGACCGGAAGCTTACCTGTGCAGCCGCAAGCCATTATGGGCTCTGACTTGGTCAACCCTAGGTGTGACTCTGGCCGGACGATGCTACGAGATGTAGAAAAACGGTAGGATTGGATGGGTACCGCGGTGGCGGAGGAACTCTTCTAAGACCCTGTTTCTCATCCCGTCTTCAAACACCATGAAGTGCGAAGACTTAAAAGGAGGGAACGATTCTTGCGGGTAAAGTGCACAAACCTCTGCAGAGTGAAGATCTAATCGGTTAGCCGTGTCCCCGGTTACGGACAATTTGAGCCTCTGGAACTTGGAGTATTTCGGATATCTCAACACCAAAAATTAATAAAGTAATTGAGGGGTTATTTAATAATTGGGAATGAGACATTGGTTGGTGGAACCATCTCATTAACTACCAACAATTTTGTAATATTTTCAAACAAGTCCTTATTGTAGGGAAAAACTGGCTTTTCGCAAAAACAATGAAACATAGAGCCACACAGCCAAATTGCATATAGTGTTAGTAATTTTTATTGTTATTCTCTCTTCATGACTTGCCAGCATATTCAAAATGCTGACCTACACGACTGCAACGCCTTATGTTGCGGAGGAGTATTCCGATCAGGAGTGAGGCTACGATCCGCGCTTGGCGATTGCCCTTTGGAGTCGGATGGACTCGCTATTCTTTTACGCTTCCGCAACTTATTTAGTTTAATTCTCATGAGTTGGCCTTCGGCCGAATTTATTCTATTGTAATAAAGACTCGATATGAGAATTGTGTAATAAATTCAGGTTTGATTGAACTTTGATTATTTCATCAATGTACTGTGTGTGCCAGCATGATCTTGGGATGGTACGGCTACACAGACACTTGACCAATTTTGGGTCGGGTCGCTACAGCCATCGGGAACTCGCTGACAAATGAGCGGCACATCTGGGAGGCCGCTGGAAAAGGCCTGTACGGCGACCGTAAACTAGAATTCCGTTGCTTCCGTTCCTAAAAAGGTTGACACAAGACAGACAGCTACACATATTCAAACCGATTTGAATGACCAATTTGACAACAAAAAATTGGTTCTGAGCATCCGTATGGTTTCTGTGACACCGTATGGTTTCCGTGACATATTCGGAGAGAAAATATCCTTCTTTATCAAGAACAAATAATATGGCCGTTTTGAGTGTCTATTGTAAGTTCGTAACACAACGTGACACTGCGCACTTATTGCATGTACTATTCCTAAATATGTCTTTTTAGAGATCTCAATATGGATTGCATACGGATGTATATAAACATACTTTAGAGTGTAGATTCACTCATTTTGCTCCGTATGTAATCCATATTGTAGAATCTCTTAAAAGATTTATATTTAGGAACAGAGGGCGTATCAAATATTGATAAAGTAGGTGGATTAGGGAGAAATGTATGTGTGCCCTTTTCATGTCTTCCGATCAATTTGGCACTAAATGTTCCGAGGTAAATGTGTTCACAAGACATAGGG
The DNA here is from genome assembly GCA_021605205.1 of Aegilops longissima. NCBI lineage: Eukaryota > Viridiplantae > Streptophyta > Magnoliopsida > Poales > Poaceae > Aegilops > Aegilops longissima. The sequence goes on along the minus strand of JAHIAM010000073.1, from coordinate 54,461 downwards.
ATCAAGCCTAAAATATGCGATCATCGTATAGAATCAAGTTTTACTTAAAACATGTGATCATCGTACTTCACGGGATGCTACAATCGCTGATATACTCCTTTCCTTGCCACATTCGCTGAACTTTCCTAGAGTTGGGAGTGTTAAGCCACAATTCATTACACTCTGCAGCGGTGCGCTACTTTACCCACAAGCGATTAACTTAGCCCTTCTGCCAGGTCCGTAATGCATGGCTGGGTCTAAGATCCGAGTCTATCACCATCCCATGTCTGTTGACGCCCCTGCCCCTGGCTCGAGAGGTACCTCTGTCGCCCAAAATTTGCAACAAGTAGGGTTTATTTCCCCATGCCCGATGAGCATTTATGCCGCCCTAGCGATCAAGGATTGATGAACCTCCGCCGAAAAGGGTATTTATGGCACCCATAACCGATAGGATATATAGCTCTCTGGGTTGGCTTGCAGATTTATGCCCCGTGCGGTAACCTGTGCGAGAGCACATCGGCATTAAGAAGACGTTATTGACTTGCCCGTCCCATTCTAGGTTCCGTGATGAACGCTATTGCTACGAGGCTGGAATATCTATTGACTTTTGTTATTAAGTGAAAGTGCGTTATATCGACTAGAGGGAGGGTGAATAGGCGATTTTTATGAATTCTTCACTGAGGAATTTGCCGGTGAGGAAATTCCTTAGCGAAGAACTACTTGCAGCGGAATAAGTACTCAGAAGTAAGCATAAGAGAATGCAGGCATGGTCATCATAATGAAATGAAGACAAACAAAGAGTACAGAAAGCGTAAACACGATAGCACAAGATGAAGACAAACAGATCAAGAAATTGAACTGAGGAGATTGAGAAAGTCTTGATCAAAGTCTTCAAACACAGATATGAATGAACACTCAACACAAGAATGAGGAAATGAAAGAGTTGAGGAAATAGAACCAGAAGGTTGGTGAAGACAATGATTTGGTAGACCAGTTCCAACTGCTGTCTCTCGGTTATGCGTCTGGTTGGGCGGCTGAGTATTTAAACTCGAGGACACACAGTCCGGACACCCGGTCGGCTGAGCACGCAGCTCAGACACCAAGTCCTCACCGATTCTCCTTGAACTAAGGTCACATGCACCTCGTCCAATCACTCGTGGTAAGTCTTGAGCGACTTCCAAACCTTCACAGACTTGGTCACTCGGCGATCCACAATTCCTCTTGATGCTCTAGACCATGACGCCTAACCGTCTGGAAGAAGCACAATCTTCAAAGGTAACAAGCGCCGGATCCACGCAGATCAATCTCTTGATGATGCTCAATCACTTTGGGTTTGTAGGGTTTGGTTTTGGCTTTTTCCTCACTCGATGATTTTTGCTCAAAGTCCTCGGAGGATGGGTTGCTCTCAAATGACAAGTGTCAAGTTTCTCTCGAGCAGCCAACCAGCTAGTGGTTGTAGGGGCGGCTATTTATAGCCTAGGAGCAGCCCGGCATGATAAGACATAAATGCCCTTCAATGATATGACCGTTAGGTGGATAAGATATTTTGGGACAGGTGGCGCGCAAAGACAAAGAACGGTCGGAAATTTGAATCTCAAATTTCTCAGGGCTATCATGTTCCTCACTGTGTAGGCAATCCGCATTGGCGAATTCCTAACTCCTCAGTAAGAACAAATTCCTCAGCGACCATAAGAACTTCGTCTCTGTCACTGAAGAAATTGACTGAGCTGTATGAGATTTCCAAAAGGCTTCACTCGAAGGGTTTGGTAGGTGTAGGATTTTGAGTTGAGCATCACATGGAAAATTTTCCTTAGTATTTCCTCGACCCCCTTTAACAGTACGGTGTTTCCTATGACTCAAGAAAGAGAAAAACGAAACTACGAAAACAAAAGTCTTCACGCTTCATGTTCCTCAAATGAATACCAAGTCTTCAAGGTCCCACCAATTTCTTCACTTTCAAAGTCTTGAAAAGTCTTCGAATATCAAAGTCTTCATCGAAGAACTTCATTTTAGGGTCGACTTTCATTTGTAAATATCAAACTCCTCACAGACTTATAGACCTGTGTACACTCATAAACACATTAGTTTCTTAACCTATAAGTCTTCAATACACCAAAATCACTAAGGGGCACTAGATGCACTTACATTAAGCTTGGTGTAATCGAACTCTTCACCGTGTAACCAACTAAGTTCCATCACCCATCACATTTGAAAATATTGAAAGTCCTTTTATTGAATGCAGTGGATATATACGGTAATAATAGAGTTTTGAAAAGATGCTTTTATGAAAGCATAAACAAAGACATAAGTAAGGTATGAACTTATGTGGTGATTGAAATGTAGTGTAACTTGTGGCTTCGGGATTCGCGGTTGCCTCGGTGAAAGGATCGATATAGTTGACTAGAAGGGGGGTGAATAGGCAACTAACAATTTTTAGCTTTTCTTTAATTTGGTAAAGCTAAAAATTGTTAGTTGTCTATTCCCCCCCCCCTCTAGTCAACTATATCGATCCTTTCAATTGGTATCAGAGCCTCGTCTCTTAATTAAGGGTTTTACCGTCCTAAGAGTATAGTTGACACCATAGATGCTGAGGAGGAGCACCCCGGTGTGAATCCTTCTTCGTCTACGGCCGATGGGGGATCCCCGGTCTCACGTGAGGAATTCAATGTGGCTTTGGACACATTGAAAACCTCCATGACGACCGAGGTCAAAGGCATGTTCAAAGAGTTCCTTGATGGTCTTAAATTATCCACCGCACCTTTGGAAGTGGCCGCTCCCACTAACAAGGTGGCAGATGCCAACTCCGATAAGGGGGAAGCTTCTAGTGATAAAGTTCCTTTATCTAGTGGTAGAAATGGTAGCGGCATCTTTACCCATGTTGGACCTCCTCTTACTTACGGAGGACCGGTTCCGTCCACTCATTTAAATCATGCAGGTTCTCCTCCTAAGACTATGAAAAATGAGGATTTTGACTCTTGGATCTATCGCTTTAAACGTCATTTAAACCATGTTAATACTAATCTTTGGAGAATTATTGAGCAAGGTTTCTATCCGCATGACCCAAGCAACTTTACCCCGAGAGAAGCCGTGGATCATCAATTCAATGAGAATGCCCTCTTCATCATCCAAGACGCAATTCCATCCGAAGGCATTGCACATCTCCGACCGTTCGCTGTGGCCAAGGAAGCATGGCACCATGTTGTTTCTCTTTACAAGGGAAGCGCAAGCATTCAATGCTCCAACTATGAAGTGGTGCAAGATGAAGCCGATGATTTTGCAATAAATGAAGATGAAGAATCTCGTGAGCTTTACCGGAGATTAACCACTCTCGCGGTCTCTCTCCGAGTTCATGGGAGCAAGGATACGGATGATAATTGGATCAAGCGTAAATTCCTCAAGGCCATGATGCCTTACCACAAGGCCATGTCCTCCGTCATCCGTCAAAGGCCGGATGAAAGGATCGAGAAGAGGTGTCTAGAGGGGGGTGAATAGACTCTAAGCAAGAAAAGTTGCAGTTTTTAATTTCTTTAAGTTGAAGTGGAGTTTTGTCACAAGTTTAACATTCACAATACATATCAAGCAAGCATGCAAAGAGTATATGAGCAGCGAAAAGTAAATCATGCAACTTGCAAGAATGTAAAGGGATGGGATTGGAGTGTGAAAACGCAATTGGAGACACAAATGTTTTTGTCGTGGTTCCGATAGGTGGTGTTATCGTACATCCACGTTGATGGAGACTTCAACCCACGAAGGGTAACGGCTGCGCGAGTCCATGGAGGGCTCCACCCACGAAGGGTCCACGAAGAAGCAACCTTGTCTATCCCACCATGGCCGTCGCCCACGAAGGACTTGCCTCACTAGGGTAGATCTTCATGAAGTAGGCGATCTCCTTGCCCTTACAAACTCCTTGGTTCAACTCCACAATCTTGTCGGAGGCTCCCAAGTGACACCTATCCAATCTAGGAGACACCACTCTCCAAGAAGTAACAAATGGTGTGTTGATGATGAACACCTTGCTCTTGTGCTTCAAATGATAGTCTCGCCAACACTCAACTCTCTCTCACAGGATTTGGATTTGGTGGAAAGAAGATTTGAGTGGAAAGCAACTTGCGGAAGGCTAGAGATCAAGATTCATATGGTAGGAATGGAATATCTTGGCCTCAACACAAGTGTAGGTGGTTCTCTCTCAGAAAATGTAGGTTGGAAGTGTAGGCATGTTCTGATGGCTCTCTCCACGAATGAAGAGTGGGTGGAGGGGTATATATAGCCTCCACGCAAAATCTAACCTTTACACACAACTTTCCAATCTCGGTTGGACCGAATCGTCAAACTCGGTCGGACCGATTTAGCAAATAATGTGACCGTTAGGATTTTTGGTGGGACCGACATGCAACTCGGTAGGACCGATATTGTTAGGGTTAGGGCATAACGTAATCTCGGTGAGACCGATTACTCAAACTCGGTGAGACCGATTTTGGTAATAAGCTAACCAGAGAGTTGGTCAGTCAAACTCGGTGGGACCGATTCACTCATCTCGGTTGGACCGAAATGTTACGAAGAGGAACAGAGAGTTTGCATTGTAATCTTGGTAGGACCGATTACACAAACTCGGTGAGACCGATTTTGGTAATAGATACATACAGAGAGACTACAATCCCATCTCGGTGAGACCGAGATCCCTATTGGTGAGACCGATTTGCCTAGGGTTTGTGGCAGTGGCTATGACATCTGAACTCGGTGGCGCCGGATAGAAAGAATCGGTGGGGCCGAGTTTGACTTTTGGTTTGGGACATGTGTGGATGTGAGAAAGTAGTTCAGGGCTTTGGAGCATATCACTAAGCACTTTGAGCAAGCAAGCCATTAAACAACACCTCATCCCTCCTTAATAGTATTAGCTTTTCCTATAGACTCAATGTGATCTTGGATCACTAAAATAGAAAATGTAGAGTCTTGTGCTTTGAGCTTGAGCCAATCCTTTTGTCCTTAGCATCTTGAAGGGGTTACACATCCTCTAGTCCATGCCACTCCATTGTTGAACTTATCTGAAACATACTAGGTAAAAGTGTTAGTCCAACAAGAGATATGTTGACATTAATTACCAAAACCACCCAGGGAGCACTTGTGCTTTCACCGGACTTCCACACCTTGTCCTCAAGTGAAGTGTTGGATGAGTTTGTGGCGATGAGGATCTTCGACAAGACCGCCGACAATGCGGTGTTGCGTTCTCAAAGAGCAAAGAAGCCCAACCTTGCCTTGAAGGCCAAGGCTAGTGTAGAAGAAGAGGATGAAGAGGAAGATGAGGAGAGCAACCCCGAAGATACGAAATACGATTATCATGAGCACATGGCTCTTGCTTAAAGGCAATTTTGGAGCAAGAAGAACTCCAGGCCCAATTTCAACAAGAATAACTCTAGTGGCTTTAAGGGCAAGCAACGTGTGAGAACATGTTACAATTGTGGCAATGTGAGCCATTTTGTTACGGAGTGCCCTTAGGAGAAGCGGGAAGACAATGGCGGCAAGCTCATCCGAAAAGACAAAGCCAAGTCCTCACCAACAAGAACAACTTCACCAAGAAGATTCCGACCAAAGGGTTGGTGGCACAAGAAGAATAAAATGAGGATGATGATGACGATGAAGATGGTGAAGCCATGGCCATGGCCTCCGTTGCCATTTCCACAACTCCACGGGTGTCTCTCTTCGATTCACCCAACGAGAACATCACCGCAAAGTGCCTCATGGCCAAAGCCACAACAAGGTAACCCCCAACATCAAAACTACCATCATTACTAATCCTTCCTTGACGGATTGCATTGATAAAAGTAAGGGGTCTAATGAGGAAGTAAATGAATTTGAGTCCTTTATGAGTAAGCTCAAGGGCAAATCAAAGAAGCACTTCGTTGCTCTCTTGGAACAACTTGGTGAAGCCAGTGACATGATCGAGGCTCATGAAGAAACCATCTCTAAGATGGAAGGTCATAGTCGTGACTGTGCCGATGAGATATTGGATCTCTCTAATGCGCTTGAGGAAGAGTGTGTTCATCGGTTTGGCTCTTGAGGAGTCACACAACGATGATCATGCTAAATTAAAGAAAGATCTTGATCATGCTCTTGTTGTATCTCGTGTGCTCGATTCCGAGAAGGCTAAACTTGGGGTTGACCATGCTAGACTCAAAGAGGAGTTTGATATACTTGACAAGGCTCACAAGGTCTTGAAGGGTGCTCATGCTAACCTCAAGGAGTCTCATGATCAACTCCAAGTGAAGCTAACCAAGGAGAAAGCCACTTTTACTCATATGGTCTTAATCGATAACGCAAATGCTACTAACCCCTGTTGTGAGCATGTGCATCTTGTGGAGGAAAATGCCAACTTGAAGGAACAACTTGAGAAAGGCCTTGTGTATTGCATACAAGGTGAGAAAAATCGCAATGACCTTTTGAGCAATCAAAAGGAAGTTGTGGCCAAGGAGGGGGTTGGGTTTGCACCCAAGTCCAAGAACAAGGCGAAGAATGACAAGGCCAAACGACCTCCTCCTCTCAAGCAAACTTTTGTGAAGGAAGGAGAGGGTGCTTCTAAGGAGAAGAAGACTCCCCTTTTATAGTAAAGGGACAAATCCAACCGTTATCCACCAACTCAGCCTGCGACACGCGGTACTACCGCATCATACAAGCGGTACTACCGCAAGGGCCTGCGGTACTACCGCGGAGAACTACGGTACTACCGCTGGCACGACAGGGGCTAAGACCAGTCCTGATGCGCTAAGGCAAGGAGCGGTAGAACCGCTGGCGCGGTACTACCGCGCCCCCTTGCGGTACTATCGCAAGGCAGGAATAGTCTAGGCTGAGAAGGCACATACATATAAAAATACATCCGTGACTACTTCCGCTGAGTTCTGATCTATGCAAAAATCCGATACGGTATTGCCGCAAGCCTGGAGCAGTACTACCTGCGGATGTAAAAAATTACATTCGCCCTACTTCCGCTCATGCTGCTGTGCCTGGCCAGAGCGCACGGTACTATCGCACCCATGGAGCGGTACTACCGCGTAGGGCACGGATGTAAAAAATTACATCCGCCCCTACTACCGCTCGAGCAGATGCGCCTGGCATGAGGCCACGGTACTACCGATCCCAAGGAGCGGTACTATCGTGAGGACCTACGGTACTACTGCGCTGGTGGCCGGTACTACCGCAAGAGCCTGCGGTAGTATCGCTCCGAAGAGCAGTACTACCACTGCCTCAGTTCAGCAACACTAGGAGTCCTTCATTTTGTAGAGACACGGAGAGACGGAGGATGCTCCAAAGAGCCAAAGGAAAGGTGGTGCAAAAAGGAACATACATGCATGTGTTGATTCCACCCTAACCTTTCCAACGCGGACCCCCTCTTAATAGTACGGCTTTCCTACGACTCAAATCCACAGAAAAGAAACGTAGAGAAATGCCGTCTTCAATAGTCTTCGAGGGGCACCAAATCGTCTTGTGTTTAGACATGATATATCTAAAATGCTCAATGCACACAATTAGTCCGCAAAAGCATTGTCATCAATCACCAAAACTACTAAGGGATAAATATGCCCTTGCAATCTCCCCCTTTTTGGTGGATTGATGACAATACAGGATTTGCGCATAATGATATAAAATGAAACAAAGGCAAACCCACCATCTATAAAATATAGACAGACTCCCCCTAGATGTGTGCACTCTAGAGAAGTGCTTTGGACTGCACGGCACACATACTAGGATCAACACTCCCTGACGGTGTCCTGGACTAGGGGCTACTCACCACGTCGTCTCCCGATCAGTTGGATTGGGCCGAGGATCCCCATGGTCAGATACTCATGGGCCAGTCCCGACAGTTGCCGTGATACAAGGAAGATTCCACAAGACTTGGCGATCAAGAAGGACTCCTCCCCACCGGCGATTCGGCTAGGACTCTTGTTATCCTAGGCCTCGTGCATTATATAAACCGAGGCCAAAGCTAGTCGATAGATATACAACAATCATACCATAGGCTAGCTTCTAGGGTTTAGCCTCTCGATCTCGTGGTAGATCCACTCTTGTACTACCCATATCATCAATATTAATCAAGCGGAGTAGGGTTTTACCTCTATCGAGAGGGCCCAACTCGGTAAAACATCGTGTCTCTTGTCTCCTGTTACCATCCGCCTAGACGCACAGCTCGGGACCCTCTACCGAGATCCGCCGGTTTTGACAATCGACATTGGTGCTTTCATTGAGAGTTCCGCCAGATGTTCGCAAAAGATCGATGGCTCGCTGCAGATCAATCGCGACTTCGCATCTTCGCCACCAACTGACCGGGTCACCTTGGTTCGACCAAGGACTATGCCCTACCTCCGATCGTCATGTTCGGATGAGGGCCTTCATCAACATCAATTCCGATCTCTATCAAGATCATGGAGGAATCATCCAGGAGCCCGGGGCTCAACGCCAACATTGCCCTCGGCGACAGATCGCTTTTTACGGACAGCGGACTTATGTCCGCCGCCACCGCCTCCTCAAGCGTCGTTTTAACGATTGCTTCGGTGGAATTGTGCGGAATTGAGTCTACAACAACGCTGGAAAATTTCGTCGAGTTCCGATGGAGGAATCTCTGGCAATCTCCGATATACCGGAGCCGCATTGAATCCAGATGAGAATCTGGACGAGTTTAGGGCGTGGTGTCCAGCTTCTAGCTCGGACTTCCTTTGGAAGATCCAACCGTTGATCGGCTGTGGAATTCCTATATCTACCACCCCTCAAAATTTCAGCTCGATTCGACCGTCCAAACTCCGGGAACCTTCCGATTAGTGCATCACTTTTCATATATGTTTTCTGCGCGAAAACGAATCCGACCCGAGTTCGTCTTTTTTATGAACGGGATTTCGGACATCCTTTTTGAAGGAAGTTTTGTATGGGGTGTTGTGTTTTGTTTCCGAACACATCTCACTAACTTTAAGATCTTTTGAACATGATCTTCAATATCATGCTGGTGTCAAACCAGTCCGGCAATATTGCTCCACGGCTGCCGACCTACGCTAGACACATCGTCACTTTGTTGAGCCGAGCTCAACTTCTTCGGATCATCATCTCGGCAAGCCGAACAAGAGTCCGGCATCGCGAAGGATAAATCATCACCAACATCGCCGCCCCACGGATTACACGGAGCGGGCATACCGTCATCGCCGCACGGTCGCTTCATCAAGCCGGCATCGACCACGTCACGACCTGCATCGGCAGGGCCGCACTATTTCTTCTTCAAGCTGGTGTCCATCATGCCGACCTACTTCGACATCTCGGCTGGACCGGGGGCTTCGCCATCTCTTCATCAACCTACTCCGGACGCTTCGGCGTCGCTAGCCGACCAACTCCGTCACGTTAGCTGGACCGAGGGCTTTGCCTCGGCGAGCCAACCTTTGCCAGCATTGCCATGCCGTCGTTTTATCGCCCATCAGGCAATGGGTGCGCGGATCGAGTCCCAATTTTGGGAATCACCTTCCTTCGAATTGCTACAACAAATAAACCAGGTGCTATTAATCCCAGTATTTTTTGCTTGTTTGGGTTCATTTTCCCAAGAAATTATTACTCTGGTTTGTCCATCATATGTACACATGTCTATCAAATGGTGGCCGCATTAATGACAGTCGCATGGTGGTTCGGTCAGTTTCCGTACATAGTCCGGCGAACGCCACATCCGGAGCTCGGACCGACCTGTGAATTCAGGTTCTGCCACGCCTTTACCGCATCACGCCGATGCCTTGCATCGACATTGACTTCGGCGCCGGGCCATATTTCTTTTATTACTCACTTTGCATAAATTATTTATTATGCAACGATTTTTTTTAATTATCATTATTACTATTATCTCCGGTTTGCACTCTTTTTTGTGCACATGAAAATGGTCCAGCCGGACTATATCCTTTGGCGTCACCTCGGCTGGACGGGGGGCTTCGTCAACACTTCATTACCCCATGCATGGGACTTCAGCATCACTCTGCCGTCCTGCATTGACCATGCTATGTCATCACTTCAGAGTGCCGAGCTCTTTGCTCCGCCACCTCGGGATCGGCTTGGGGGATGGAACCTTGTCCCGCATCAAGCTCGGACCGCGTCATCAATACCGAACACATTAACCAGCTAAGTTGCCTTCATGCTCAAAGTTTTAAATTTTTAACTTGTGTTCGGCTCGACCAAGCGTTATACTTTTTTGGGAAAAAGTTGCTTGTAAAATTTTTCCTTGTCCAAACTTTGTTTGTGACGCGCAAATTCAAATACCCCGTTTACTTGGGGGCTTCCTTCATGAAGCTTTTTCCTCTTGCACATGATTATACTTGTACGGCGTCGTTCCTTGTTCATGTATTACGCCACAATATGCACCATATTGACTTAAGTGATTTGCAAGCTGGGTTGCCTTGCTCCTGTGTTTACCCCTACGTTCCCGATTGTTCGGCTAGGGAGTAAAGGGAGCACCTCTGCGATTGTCACGATCGGGTCACCCGAGCCGACCTCGACTGGTGAAGCCGAAGCTAGCGCTCTTACTGTTTTCAATAATGGTCGGCACACAACGGAACTCATGAGTACAAAAATCTATTGCACAAGTCTCATATTAACAATGAGCACCAAGAAAGGTATCGGTGGGGTACTATTTTCTTCAAGATGCTTCTTACACTTTATCGATAATATAGCATAAGTTCCCTGAGCGCTTTGTCATTACAGCCTTATGACCTGATTGCTGGTTATTGGAAACACCGCCGATATTCTCGACGATGGAGTACATAACACTTTTCGTCCTTGATCAAGAGGGAGAAGTCGACGGTCCGTTAAGACGCGTTTAAAGTTCGGTTGAACATAGATATGATATAAGTACTTGCACATACAATCATTCTTTTACCCAAGTCACTTGGGGGCTCTTATGTTTATTTGAGCCGCTTTATAATAAGTGTTTTTCTTCTTAGTCGCTTGCAGAGTTTTTATTATTATTTATCACTCCTTTTTCGACACGAGTGTGCGGTCACTAGTCGGGAGCCTAATTTCTCTCTCAAAACCGCTAGAGTTTAGTTTTCTAAACCGCCTAATGAGAAGTACTCCCCTCGGGATGGGAGATCTGCCGATCTCACCGCTTGAAGTCTTGAGATAGGATGTGTCATGTTAAAGCACGGCGAAGCACTTTTTTCTTCTAAAGTCCAATTTTCGGATTGGCACCGAACACTTGATCCTGTTCGACGCCATGTTTTTATCGACGCTTTTTGGTTTTCCAAGCTTTTGGCACTTTTAAACTATTTGTGTGTTTTCAGACAAGTCTCGCAGCAACGCCGACACCTTTAGAGATTCGCAAAAACATTCTCGGATATTGCTATATATGCATCGCCAATTGTGTCTTGGTCAATAGTTGGGTGCCCGGCTCCGCGCTTGCCTCCTACGTTCCGCTTTGTTCGCTAGGTGTGCAAAGCGAGAACCATCGCGATTGTGCTTCCAGCTCGCATGGTCAAGCACCTCGATGGAGAATGCCAAAACCGATCGTCACAATAGGTGTAAACTGGTCAGCGATCCGATAACTATATTAAACGACGGGCCATTCATAACATTGGTCAAGTGTTTCGCTTGACCTCGATCGTCACGAACACTACCGGGGCTAGTAATCGACCTCGAAACTAAATCCTCAATATTTTGCTCTTACATTGAGCTGAGGTTTCATGATCATGCTTAGCATGACAACCCAAAGAAAGGAACCGATAGCGGACTATTTTCTTTGGAAGACATTTCTTCCGCTAAACAAGAATATAACATATCTCTCTGCGTACTTTTGTTTATAAAACCGTATGGCTAGATTGCCTTGTTTGTCGTAAATCTTTGCCCTCATAAAGGCTTTATAAAGTAGATAAACACTCCTCGCCACCGGCCGAGGAGGTTGAAGCCGATGGTCGGCCAACAAAGTTTTGTACAATGCGGATCCGAGCATTAATGACATAAAGTACTTGGATACATTGAGTCATTACACATAATTTGTGATTTTACTATGGATATCGATCCTTAATTCGGCCACCCGTGCCCGCATTAAGGTTCGGGGCTACTGGGCTTCGATTATTTACAAATATTAAAGGGGCACATCAATCCTCGATCTCGGTGTTGCCACCCGACCAATGTCTCGGGCTACTTGCATTGCTCGTTCTATGCGAAAAATTTTAAGTGCAATACAATTTCCGAGGAGATTTTGATCCTCAGTTGGTCGGCCGCACCCAACCCGAGTCTCGAGGACTGAGCACGCCGCTTTTGTGTCCCAAGTATTCGCTAAGCTAGGACTTGATCCTTAGGCCGATTTTCTAAATCAACTCGAGTCTCGGTGGCTCTCGGGATCAGCGGTCTTATGTCATCCTTCGTGCATCTCGGTTTTAGACCGATACACACCTTGTGGGCTATCGCTATGTATCTCGGCAGAGAATAAATTGCACCAATCAAAATATTGACAAAAATCGCCCACATTCGGGTGGTGCACCACCGAAGCAATCCGCATAAAGCTCGGACGCTAGTGGCTGGCTCCATAGAGGGCATTTCGCATTAAGCTCGGCTAAACTCCTTCAAAATTCTTTGAACCAAGGTGATTTACGACACCTCGGATACAAGACGGGTTGGAGCTCGGATACATAGTCCGGCGTTGGAGCTCGACACCGTCCGGCGTTGGAGCTCGGATACATAGTCCGTGATAGAGCTGGAAGCAGTCCGCTGGTGCTCGGCTGCAAAGATACTCAATGCAGTCCGCGTTAGAGCTCGGACGCAAGAGGACACCGCCTCCCGGAATAACTTCAAACCCGAGGCGTGGCATAAAATAACAAGGCATTGATAAAGGCCAGAACTTAAAGGGCTCCTCGGATACCCAACGTAAACTCTTCGATGCACTTAGGCGATCCTCAAGACCGAAGATGAGAAGATTTGTTGAACCAGTTTTCAAGACCGACGATCAAGATGAAGAACAGTTCGAAGAATCGAGGAGCGCCCCCAACTTGAAGACCGGTTCAGGGGCTATCGACGGTGTCCTGGACTAGGGGTACTCACCATGTCGCCTCCCGATCGCTTGATTGGGCCGAGGATCCCCATGGTCAGATACTCATGGGCGAGCCCGACAGCTTGCCGCATACAAGGAAGATTCCACAAGACTTGGCGATCAAGAAGGACTCCTCCCCACCGGCGATTCGGCTAGGACTTTGTTATCCTAGGCCTCGTGCATTATATAAACCGAGGCCAAAGCTAGTCGATAGATATACAACAATCATACCATAGGCTAGCTTCTAGGGTTTAGCCTCTCGATCTCGTGGTAGATCCACTTTGTACTACCCATATCATCAATATTAATCAAGCAGAGTAGGGTTTTACCTCCATCGAGAGGGCCTGAACCTGGGTAAAAACATCGTGTCCCTTGTCTCCTGTTACCATCCGCCTAGACGCACAGTTCGGGACCCCCTACCCGAGATCCGCCGGTTTTGACACCGACACCCCCCCTATATTTTATAGACAAGGCATCTCTTGCAACAGTGCAACTAACACTAAGCAAGTAGGCAAGATAATAATTATGAGCATAACGAAGAAGGGCACAAGATAGCATAGGCTCACGAGCTACTAAGCATTAAAGACAATAAAATACGCTAGAGAGCATATGTCTTACACCATATGATAGAGTACTAGGTCTTACGAGCACAAACCAAACAAAAGCAAACGAGGTTCCACAGAATGAAAGCAAAGCGACAGAGCGAAACAACACGACACAAGACTCGCAAATCCTACAGTCTCTCCCCCTTTGGCATCGAGACACCAAAAAGGCAGAGAGGACACCTACGACACAGGTGGTAGCTCAAACTGCAGTGATCACTCCTCATGCTCCTCATCGGTCTCAGCAGCGGGAATAGGCTCCTCCTCTGACTCCGTCCACTAATATCCCTACTTGGCTATCCAGGCAGCCTCCGGAGTGATGTTTTCCTCTAAGCCACTCTCCATAATTTTGCCAAAGGTCCTCAAGATCTTCTTATCGCGCTGGCGACTCTCCCTAGAAGCAACATGGGTCCTGTACTACCCCTTGGCCTGCATATAGAACAAAGTCTTCATCTTGGCCTTCAGCTTCTTAGCCCAAGATGGCTCAGAATAAGAAGGTGAGTAGCCGGCAGAGCTATCCTCATCAGCGTCCTCCTCCTCGATCTCATCCGCATCCACATCCATCTGAGCAGTCGCTGCCTCAGCACGGGTAGTGGTGTTATCCTACTGGCTCTTGATGCGGAGCTTGATGGGCTCATGACGAATCCAGTCGGGGGCAACGAACTCATCATCGGGATAGAGCTTCTCCCAAGTCTTCGTGATCAAGAGAAACAGGTAAGGTCCATAGATGGGTATCTTACGGTTGAACACCGCAAACTGTAGCTTGCACCACATGATATGTGAGACATCAAGTGGTTGCGTCTGAGCTTGACGCGCCTCCTCACAAATGAGAATCATATGCACGAGATAGGCATGCACCTTATCCTTGTCACCAATGCGCGGAAAGAGGGAGTTGCGGAAGAGTTCAGCACCCACGCCTTCTTGCCACTGGGAAGCGTCTTCTCAACATAGAAGGGCTGAAGCTTGTTCTTGCTGGCTGACTCGGGGTTGGCATGAGGGCGAACACCAATGGGCGTGTTGAGCCCCTCATCAGGAACCTGAAGCAAATCCATGAAGTCCTTCCACTTAGCAGTCATCTGTTGTCCATTGGTCATCCAGGTCATGGCCCGTTCCTCATCAGTATGAAAGTGGACCGGAGCAAAGAACTGGGCCACAATCGCTGGGTCCAAGTCCAGGTGAAAAGTGAGCAAGTGCTCAATGCCAAATTGCTCCACCAGGTCCAAAGCCTCACCAAAATAGTCACGGTGCTTATCCTGCTTCATATGATTCATGTCAATCCAGTGCACGTCCACGTAGATGTTCTGCTTGGCCTTGATCACATCCAGATAGATAAGATTCTGCTGCTTGGTCCAGAACAAATCATTCCCTCTGAAGTTTGCACGGGGATTCACATAGGGGTTGATCTTCCTTCGAGTGACAAACTTGAACGAAATATGCCCTAGAGGCAATAATAAAATTATTATTTATTTCCTTATTTCATGATAAATGTTTATTATTCATTCTAGAATTGTACTAACCGGAAATTTAGTACATGTGTGAATATATAGACAAAACATAGTGTCCCTAGTATGCCTCTACTTGACTAGCTCATTAATCAAAGATGGTTATGTTTCCTAACCATAGACATGTGTTGTGATTTGATGAACGGGATCACATCATTAGGAGAATGATGTGATGGACAAGACCCATCCGTTAGCTTAGCATCATGATCGTTACAGTTTCATTGCTACTGCTTTCTTCATGACTTATACATGTTCCTCAGACTATGAGATTATGCAACCCCCGAATACCGGAGGAACACTTTGTGTGCTACCAAATGTCACAACGTAAAACGGTGATTATAAAGGTGCTCTACAGGTGTCTCCGAAGGTGTTTGTTGGGTTGGCATAGATCAAGATTAGGATTTGTCACTCCGTGTTTCGGGGAGGTATCTCTGGGCCCTCTCGGTAATGCTCATCACTATAAGCCTTGAAACAATGTGACTAATGAGTTAGTTGCGGGATGAAGTATTACAGAGCGAGTAAAGAGACTTGCCAGCAACGAGATTGAACTAGGTATGATGATACCGATGATCGAATCTCAGGCAAGTAACATACCGATGACAAAGGGAACAACGTATGTTGTTGTGTGGTTTGACCGATAAAGATCTTCGTAGAATATGTAGGAGCCAATACGAGCATCCAGGTACCGCTATTGGTTATTTATCAGAGATGTGTCTCGATCATGTCTACATAGTTCTCGAACCAGTAGGGTCCGCACGCTTAACGTTCGATGATGATTTGCATTATGAGTTATGTGATTTGATGACCGAAGTTTGTTTAGAGTCCCTGATGAGATCACGGACATGACGAGGAGTCTCGAAATGATCGAGACATAAAGATTCATATATTGGAAGGTTGCATTTGGACATCGGAATGGTTCCAAGTGGTTCGGGCATTTTTCCGGAGTACCGGGAGGTTATCGGAACCCCCCGAGAGAAGTAATGGGCCTATTGGGCCTTATTGGAGGAGAGGAGAGAGGCCACAAGGGAGGGGCGCACTCTCCCCTTGCCCAAACCGAATTGGACTAGGGGAGGGGGTCGACCCCCCTCCTTCCTTCTCCCTCTCTCTCCCTTCCCTTTCCCTCAGGTGGAAGAAAGGAAAAGGGGGGGGGGGACGAATCCTACTTGGACTAGGAGTCCAAGTAGGACTTCCCCCTTGGCGCTCCCAACCTGGCCGGCCTCCTCTCTCCCTCCCTCCTTTATATATGTGTCCAGGGGGCACCCCATAGACACACAAGTTTATCTTTTAGCCGTGTGCGGTGCCCCCTCCACAGTTACACATCTCGGTCATGTCGTCAGAGTGCTTAGGCGGCCTCACGCCGTAACTTCATCATCACCGTCACCACACCGTCATGCTGATGGAACTCTCCCTTGGCCTCAGCTGGATCTATAGTTCGAGGGACGTCACCGAGCTGAATGTGTGCAGACCGCGGAGGTGCCGTACCTTCGGTGCTAGGATCGGTCGGATCGTGAAGACTTATGACTACATCATGCATTAAAGGCTTCCGCTTTCGGTCTACGAGGGTACGTAGACAACACTCTCTCCTCTCATTGCTATGCAGCACCTAGATAGATCTTGTGTGATCGTAGGATTTTTTTTGAAATTACTGCGTTCCCCAAAAGTGGCATCCGAGCTAGGTCTATGCGTAGATGTTATATGCACGAATAGAACACAAAGAGTTGTGGGCGATAATAGTCATACTTCTTACCAACATGTCATACTTTGATTCGGCGGTATTGTTGGATCAAGCGGCTCGGACCGACATTACGCGTACGCTCACGCGAGACTGGTTCTACCGACGTGCTTCGCACACAGGTGGCTAGTGAGTGTCTGTTTCTCCAACTTTACTCGAATCGAGTGTGGCTACGCCTGGTCCTTGTTGAAGGTTAAAACAACACACTTGACGAAAAATCGTTGTGGTTTTGATGCATAGGTAAGAACGGTTCTTGCCAGAAGCCCGTAGCAGCCACGTAAAACTTGCAACAACAAAGTAGAGGACGTCTAGCTTGTTTTTGCAGGGCTTGCTGTGATATGATATGGTCAAGCATGATGTGATATAAATTTTTGTATGAGATTATCATGTTTTGTAACAAAGTTATCGTCAACTGGCAGGAGCCATATGGTTGTCGCTTTATTGTATGCAACAAAATCGCCATGTAATTGTTTTACTTTATCACTAAGCGGTAGCGATAGTCGCAGTAACAATAGTTGGCGAGACGACAACGATGCTACGATGGAGATCAAGGTGTCGCGCCGGTGACGATGGAGATCATGACGATGCTTCGGTGATGGAGATCATGAGCACAAGATGATGATGGCCATATCATGTCACATATTTTGATTGCATGTGATGTTTATCTTTTATGCATCTTATTTTGCTTAGTACGACAATAGCATTATAAGATGATCCCTTACTAAATTTCAAGGTATAAGTGTTCTCCCTGAGTATGCATCGTTGCTATAGCTCTTCGTGTTGAGACACCACGTGATGATCGAGTGTGATAGGCTCTACGTTCACATACAACGGGTGCAAGCCAGTTTTACACACGGAGAATACTCGGGTTAAACTTGATGAGCCTAGCATATGCAGATATGGCCTCGGAACACTGAGACCGAAAGGTCGAACGTGAATCATATAGTAGATATGATCAACATAGTGATGTTCACCATTGAAAACTACTCCATCTCACGTGATGATCGGACATGGTTTAGTTGATTTGTATCACGTGATCATTTAGATGACTAGAGGGATGTCTATCTAAGTGGGAGTTCTTAAGTAATATGATTAATTGAACTTTAATTTATCATGAACTTAGTCCTGATAGTATTTTGCAAATTATGTTGTAGATCAATAGCTCGCGTTATAGCTTCCCTATGTTTTTTATATGTTCCTAGAGAAAACTAAGTTGAAAGATGATAGTAGCAATGATGCGGACTGGGTCCGTGATCTAAGGTGTATCCTCATTGCTGCACAGAAGAATTATGTCCTTGATGCACCGCTAGGTGACAGACCTATTGCAGGAGCATATGCAGACGTTATGAACGTTTAGCTAGCTCAATATGATGACTACTTGATACTTTAGTGCACCATACTTTACAGCTTAGAATCAGGACTTCAAAGACGTTTTGAACGTCATGGACCATATGAGATGTTCCAGAGTTGAAGTTAATATTTCAAGCAAATACCCGAGTTGAGAGATATGAAGTCTCCAACAAGTTCTATAGCTAAAAGATGGAGGAGAATAGCTCAAGCAAAGGAGCATGTGCTTAGATTGTCCGGGTAATACAATCGCTGAATCAATCGGGAGTTAATCTTCCGTATAAGATAGTGATTGATGAGTTCTCTAATCACCATCACCAAGTTACTGGAACTTCGTTATGAACTATAGTATGCAAGGGATGACGAAAACGATTCTTTAGCTCTTCGTGATGCTGAAATCGACGAAGGTAGAAATCAAGAAAGAGCATCAAGTGTTGATGATTGACAAGACCACTAGTTTCAAGAAAAGGGCAAAGGGAAAGAAAGGGAACTTCAAGTAAAATGGCAAGCAAGTTGTCACTCCCGTGAAGAAGCCCAAAGCTGGACCAAAGCCTGAAACTGAGTGCTTCTACTGCAAAGGAAATGGTCATTGGAAGCGGAAATGCCCTATAATTGGTGGATAAGAAGGATGGAAAAGTTGAAAGGATCGATATAGTTGACTAGAGAGGGGGGGGGGTGAATAGGCAACTAACATTTTTTAGCTTTTCTTTACCAAATTAAACTTTGCATGAAAGTAGGTTGTCTAGATATGCAACTAGGTGAGCAACCTATATGATGCAACAACAATAAGCACACAAGCAAGCAAGGGATAGACCACAATATATCTTGCACAAGTAAAGGTAAGAGATAACCAAGAGTGGAACCGAAGAAGACGAGGATGTGTTACCGAAGTTCCTTCCCTTTGAGTGGAAGTACGTCTCCATTGGAGCGGTGTGGAGGCACAATGCTCCCCAAGAAGCCACTAGGGCCACCGTATTCTCCTCATGCCCTCACACAATGCGAGATGTTGTGATTCCACTATTGGTGCCCTTGGAGGCGGCGACCGAACCTTTACAAACAAGGTTGGGGCAATCTCCACAACTTAATTGGAGGCTCCCAATGACACCACAAAGCTTCACCACAATGGACTATGGTCTCATGGTGACCTCAGCTGCCTAGGGTGCTCAAACACCTAAGAGTAACAAGATCCGCAAGGGATTAGTGGGGGGAATCAAATTTCTCTTGGTGGAAGTGTAGATCGGGGCCTTCTCAACCAATCCCTAGAGAATCAACAAGTTTGATTGGCTAGGGAGAGAGATCGGGCTAAAATGGAGCTTGGAGCAACAATGGAGTTTGGGAATGGAAGAGGTAGGTCTTCTTGGAGAAGAAGACCCCTTTATGTAGTGGGGGGACACATCCAACCGTTATGCAGCCCGCAGTCCGCATATGGGCGGTACTACCGTTGCTGGAGCGGTAGTACCGCTGTGGCAGCGGTACTACCGCTGTGGCAAGCAGGCAAAAGGGCAACCAGGACTGAGGGAGAGGAAGTACACGCACTAGGGCGGTACTACCGCCAATAGGCGGTACTGCCGCTTCCTACAAGCGCTGGAAAACAGGGGAGGGCAGCGAGCTGATCGGCATTGGAGCGGAAGTAGGAGCGGTACTACCGCCAAGAAGCGGTACTACCATGCCCTACTACTGTCCCTACTACACCCCCCTGCATGGTCTTTTACTAAAACCCGACACGAAAAATCGAGACCATAACAGGGGCGGTAGTACCAACGGCACTAACAAGCGGTACTACCGCCCTGGCCGCGGTACTACTGCTTAGCACAAGGCATCCCTTGTTTTGCACAACACGGAAATTCCAACTAAGCGGAAAGAAAGCGTGGGTGCAAGGAGAATGTGAACGTGATGATTCCACCCATACTCTTTCGAAACGGATCCCCTCTTGATAGTATGGTTATCCTACGACTCAATTCCACCGAAAAGAAACGAAGGAGAATAATCCGTCTAAAGTGAAGCCCTCGAGGGGTAACAATCGCATAGCGCCCTTATATTAGATCACCTGAAACACTTAGTGCACACGATTAGTCCGCAAACATATTGTCATCAATCACCAAAACTACTAAGGGATAAATATGCCCTTACAATCTCCCCCTTTTTGGTGGATTGATGACAACACGGGATTTGCACAAAAAGTAACTGGAATTTAAGCAAACCCTCTCTCATAAAATATAGACGGGCTCCCCCTAGAGGTGTGCACCAAGGAAATTAGCATGAAAGGCTATGTCCACATCTATAGGATCAAACTCCCCCTATATTTTGTAGACAGGCAACATCCTTGCATATAAGAGTAATCAACAAGTACATCTAAGCAATATAAGTGCTGGAAATGAAGCATCTCACAATATAATAGGGTACTTGATACTAAAGTAGATATGATAGGGTAGTTCACATATGTCTTACACCATATGGTCTTTCTCACAGCGGAAAGAAAGAGAACGGAAATGAACGAACACAACGAACACGAGACACGAAAACGAACAAACACAACAAACACGAGACACGAGACACGAACGAACACGAACACGCAAACACAAGACCTAAGGCAAATCCCTAACTCTCCCCCTTTGGCAGCAAGACACCAAAAGGGACGACACGACACACGATGGTAGTAGGACTCCATGGCATCACCAGTCATGCTCCTCCTCCTCCTCTTCCTCAGAAACCTCTGCAGCACGGGGAGAAGTGTGAACTCCGGTGTCCTCCTCAGTGTCAGACCACGGGCAATGCACTCTGATCCAGGAATCCTCATCAGAGATCCACTCCTTAGAGCCATCTGCAACCTCAAGGGCAACCTGTCTCATAATAGCCTTGTCACGACGACGAGCCATCTTGGCCTCCTTGTGGGCCTTGTACTGGCCCTTGGCCTGAAAGCAAAATAGACGCTTCATCTTCTCCTTGAGCTTCTTCGCCCAAGAGGGCTCCTCAGATGGGGGCACATACTCAGGCTCATCATCATCCTCCTCCTCCTCATCAGATAGGACAGTCTCCTGCACCGGAGGTGCCAGAGTAGACGTACTCCACTTCTCCTTTTGACGCAGCTCGATAGTGTCATGAGACACCATGTTGTCTGTGACAAGCTCCTCATCTGGAAACTTGGCTGCCTAGTGTCCTCGATAAGCTGCATAAGATAGGGCCCATAGATGATGCACTTGCGCTCCATGAAAGCAGAGTGAAGCTCAGACCACATCACATGTGACACATCCAAGACTGGAGCCTTGATGTTCTTGATGTAATGTACATGTCAACAAGGTAAGAGTGCACCTGATCCAAGTTGCCAATCCGAGGGAACAGGGTGTTCCGGAAGATCCGATGCATGATGTCTAGGAAGGGCCATAGCTCATAAGTAACCTTCCCATTCTCAGACACCTTCTTGGTAGAATAGGGCCAAAGCTTTTCCTTGTGAGCAGCGGCAATCTCCTTATGAGGGCGAAACCTAAGTGGGGTCTGGGCACCCTCATCATTGTACGACAAGCTGACCATGAAGTCCTTCCATGGTGCGGACAAATGGCGACCATTGTTCATCCACGATAGAGTACGGGCCTGATCATGCCCAAAGTGAACGGTGGCAAAGAACTGGGCCACAAGCTCGGCATCAAAGTCTTTGTTGAAACTAATGATCCTCTTGATGTCCAACTCCTCACACCTCTGTAGAGCATTCCCAAAGTAAGGCATGTCCTTCTCCATGTGAGTGAGATCGACAGACTTGACCTTCACATACAAGTTATTCTTTTGCTTCAAGACATCATGGTAGATGGATCTGAAACTGCTCTGCAATCTAATGCTCAAGAGCAGTGCCCCGATCCACATGATAGGGGTTGGGCTTCTCTGGCACGTAACTCCATTGCAGATATCTCGATTAGCAGTTTGCCCAACGGAGGTCTTCGACGTTGGGACCTTGGCCTTGCATTTTGGCGGTTCAGACGATCCACCCGCATCACACTACAAAAAAAGACACATCCGTGACATTTTGGGCCGAACGAATTTTTTTTCTGTCATACTTATGACACTTCTATGACGATAATTGTGACAAAACCTGGTATCATCATAGATGTGGTGGGCTCCTACTTCTATGACAAAAAATCATGACAGAAAATGGGCTTTTCATCCTGGGCGGGCCGGATACGCAGTTGCATGGCATTCTTTGGGCCGTCCATGACGAAAAAAACCGTGGTAGAAGCGAGGGCGAGGAAAATTTCGGCGAGTTCCCGACACGGTGGAGGTCGGGGCCGAAGCGATGCGCTGCTTTCTCGTTACACGTACACGCAAAAGTGCGGCGTTGGCTCTAATCGAACCCGAAGCGAGGCGTTGGGCTCTAATCGAACCCGAGCAATTGCACCGCAGTTACGCTACATCGAACCCGAGCGATCAATCGATGGCCGTTAATCAACCCGATCGAGAGATTCTTCGCCATCGCCGCTAATCAAGCCGATCTATGCTGCTTATGGATGAACAAAGGAGCGCAGTGGGGGGATGAACAATGAGCGGTGGGGTGGATGAACAGACCCGTGGCTGTTGCTCCGATGAACATGACCCCATCGATTGAGCCGGTTAGCTGGATGAACAGGACGACCTCGTGGAGGGCTGGATGAACAGAGACGGTGGAGGGTGGATGAACAGAGCTCGTGGAGGGGTGGTTGAACAGAGCCCGTGGAGAGGGGTGGTTGAATAGTAGCCGTGGAGAAGCGCGTGGAGGCTGGATGAATAGGAGCCCGTGGATGAACAAATGCAGTGGAGGCCGGAGGAGGTTGACGGTGGATGAACAGAGTCTGTGGAGGCCGGAGGAGGTCGACGGTGGAGATGAACAATATCCCGTGGAGTCCGGTTTATGGTACGCCACACCCTCCCGGCGAACAGACTTCGCTTTCGACCGTAAGCGCCCAACACAAGTCCGCTTGGTCTGCTTTTGCGGTACGCCATACCCTCCCGATCAACAGACCCCATTTCGATCAGAGGGCGGTCCAACACAAGTTCGTTCTCTGCTTTTTGGCACGCCGCACTTCTCCCGGCGAACAGGATCCTGCTTTCAAACGTGGCCGGTCGAACACAAGGCCGCTTTCTCCGTTTCGCGATGCCAGCCTCATTTCCATCGCCTGTTCCGCCCAAGCCTCCCGGCGAACATGACGATGCATTCCGCTCCGACCCATCCGTTGGCTCCCCATGAACACGATTTACGACGTTGTTTCTCCATTCTCGACCCAGCCATGTACACGAGCCCCGCCATACGATGCGCCGAGTAGGCGCTCGAGACCCCGCCAGATGTACGTGACGTGGACGATTTTCTTTCTTGCACACCGCCGCTGTACGACATGTACATGCTGCGGCACGCCTACTATGACACGGCGCGCTTACATCCACCAAGATGTACGCATATCGTCACACCGAATGACAGCGCTACGTACACTTCGACCAGGTCGGTCCCAACTGTTAGGCACTTCCTTGCGTGCGAAAATGTAGCTGGTGGGTCCCAGCAGTCAAGGGACGAATCTTTTTTTTTTGGCCCGGACACACTTCCTTGCGTGCGAAGATGTAGCTGGTGGGTCCTAGCAGTCAGGGGGGAAACGTTTTTTTCACGAAATACGGTGGCCCATCCGTGGGTCCTCGCTATCGTGTGGAGGAATAATTATTTTGGCGCGAATAAGGAGGCACCTTGCAGCCACCGTGGACCCAAATTGCCGGGCCTCTCCATCACGACAAGATTTCTTCCGATGGAAGTCGCTCTTGACCACGCTGACCACACCGCGCCGAGAGCACCAGTGGCGGTGGACGACGGGCGAGGCCTAGGAAGGGGACGACACGGAGTCGGGAAGACGCGCAAAGGAAGCCCGCGCCGAGAGGAGTACAAGGTTCACCGTTCGGCAAGGTGTGAGGCCGCCAGAGCCGCAGAATAACAAGGGGTGGGGTGAGTAGAGGATGGCCTGGCCAGCGGTGGGAGTAGTAGGGGCGGTGAGGCCTCCGCGACATCACAACCGGCCACGGGAGGCAGGAGCATGCGGCACAACCGGCGCTGGTTTGGGTGGCTGGAGCAAGAAGACCAGAGGTTGAAGAAGCACTACGGCCGTTGGATGGACATCGTACAGTCACTGGAGCTAGAATCGTTCATATTGACTAAGTTGACAAAGCCCTCCGTCCCCGTCAACTTAGTTGGCCCACAAGTCATCCTCCCACTATGGTGAGTCCTAGCTAGCAGAGGGGGTATTCATTTTTTTGTGCGTAATAAGGAGGCACTTCCTTGTGTGTGAAGATATAGCTGGTAGGTCTGACCTGTCAGCGGGGGGAACATTTTTTTCACGAAATACAGAGGCCCTTCCGGTGGGTCCCAGCTGTTAGGTGGAGTAATCATTATTTTGCGGGTAATAAGGAGGCATTTCCTTGTGTGTGGCCGTGGACCTAGCTTTCAGCCTCTCCACGCATACCACGTCCGATGGATGTCGCTCATCGACCATGTTGACCAGGTCGCGCCAAGAGCACCATGGCGGGGGATGACGGCGAGGCCTAGGAAGGGAACGACATGGAGACGGGAAGACTGGAATGGTTGCCACGCAGCGGGGAGTACGAGGGTTTATCGTCCGCTGCCGTCAGCCGAAAATAATAGGAGGTGTGGGTGAGTAGAGGAATGGCATGGCTAGCAATGAAGTAGGGTGGGCAGGGGCCTATGCGGCAAAGACAAATGCCATGGAGGCGGGAGCAGCAGTCCCACCGACCGGTTTGGGCGGCCGAGCAAGAAGATCGATATTGAAGAAGCAAAGACGACCATTCGATTAACATCCAACGGCCATCGCTGCTAGAATCGCTTAGGACTAAGTTGACAAAGCCAAAGTACACGCCAACCTAGTAGACCCACAAGTCAGCCTCCAAATCTGTCCCAAATAGCATACAGCCCAAATTTCTAGCCAGATTCAAATTAATTTTAAATCTAAATATACCTTAATTTAAATTCAATGAAACTTTACCCGACAAAAACAATGAAATTTAAAATATCAAAATCCGAAAGAAAACAGATTTTGGAACTAATTGCCTGCTTGCTATATTTTTCATTTTACAGCCCATTTATTGTTACTTATAGCCAATTTCTTATTACTTATAGCCCATTTTCCGGGCAAATGCATCCTCCTCATCTTGAAAGATTTCACCAAAGGCGTAGAAAAGCAAGTAGGCCTACGTTGGTTATTCTGCAAAAATCAAAATAGCTGGCTAGCCATTTTCGTAAAGGAAAAAACAAACTGGCTGGTCATGTGCTAAACATATGAAATAAAAGCCTGGGCTAGACGGGCCACGGGTCCGCACAACCCAGCTTGATACCCTTCTCCGTCCCGAAAAAAAATTATTGCGTAGGTCATTGGTCCCTACCGCTATCCTCACCATGTACAACATCTCCTTATTCCTCTCGGTTGTTGACTATGTTGACAACACCGAGGGCGGCAAGCCAGTGGTGAGGAACCAAGGCGGAGGATGATGGTGAGGCCTCGGACGGAATGAACAGAGCCGGGAAGATGCGCAGAGTTTTAGGGTGCGTAGGCTATGATGATGCGTCGCTGGCAAAGACAGCCCAGCCATGGGAGGCGAGGAGCAAAGGGTCCCGCGGCGCTTGGTTTGGCTTTATGCTCGAGGAAGAAGAGATCAAGAAACACGACAGACGTTGAATGTCAATCCAACGGTCAAGGTTGGCACAATCGCTTGTTGACTAAGCCGACACCAAGTAGCATACTTTCTTATATATAGGAAGAAAAGAAAACTGGGCTGCTGGCTCGATATAATTCCTAAATCTGCGACTATCTCGATCTTGTGTCTCAACTAAAACTGTGAGGAAAATGCGTCGTTCTGTCGTCCTCCTCCTGTGGAACGCCGCCACATAAGTGACTAGCACCCTTGGTTTTCAACCGAGAGGTCTTGGGTTCGAGTCCCAGAACTCTCAATTTTGTCCCCTTCCTTCCTTGCAAAAAAAGGGAAAGAAAATCAAAGACTTGGGAAGGCGATGTATCAAGCTAGTGTACCAAAGACAGTAGACGCTGCTGAGTTTTAGAAAAAGAGAGACGTGTTCTCGTAGCTGGTTCAATCCAAACCTAGACTATGACTATATATGGTGCTATGCTACTTTGCAAGTAATGAAATTGACATATCCAACGCTCGCTTCTCCTCTTCTCTACTTACTCGCTTAGCATCAAGCTCGCCATAGCAACCATGTCCGCCGGTTGCTCGTCCACCGCTTCTTCAAGCAGCAACAACCAGATATGCGCCAAGTTCCCACCCGCATTATCGCTTTTGGGTCTCATCACACCCCGCTAGCATCGCACCGCAGCCGATTGCTCATCACAACCCGCTATCACAGGTGTGGTGCCACCGCTGCAAATCACACAGAGTCATCCGTCGCTACCAACCATAATCCTCAACCTCGCCGAAGTTTTCTACAAATGCCCAAATCATGGGGCAATAATATGTTTAAGTGTTGTTCTGCTGCTTTCAGTTGCTGATTTTTTTAATAGTTTGGTTGATGATCTTCAAATTTGATTCGTGCAGGAAAGGGAAGATTCATGTGATTTGTATTTCTGGAAAGTTGCTGATGTGGGGGAATGCAACTACACTGATTATTTGGTTAGGCGAGGAATCCCAATACCAGCAGGTTGGGGTGTTGGACAAGTAATCAAGGAACGATGAAGAGGAAGATGCAGAGCGTAGGTTAAAGATGCAGTTCTGTGATCATGGTCAAGCAACAATGCCGCCGAACGGTCTTGACAAAGAATGAGGAGATGAAAGAGCTTGTGAAGATAATGGGCAAAATCGATGTGCTCAGAGGATGATTGTCTCTTTATTTGCAAAGTATGTAGCACTCGTGATGTATTCAAAGGGCTATGACATGAGCACTTTGCTGAAACTAGAAATGAATGAAACCTGTAGCAGGTCAAGGCGAGTGTTGTGAACATCTAATGATTTCTATTAACGGAAATTAGGGGTATCCCTTTGCTCATAAATAAATAATAGCAGAGGCCCTGCCGGGTCAGCTTTGTTCTCATTCAAGACGCCGAGCAAATTGCAATCCAACAACAAACTATGTCATCAAATTCAAGTTTCACATCCAAATATGAGTACAACTAAACAACAATGTCATCATGTTTTAGTCGCCATACAATCACCAAACACAAATCAGCATACATAACAAGTGATGTTCTCACAAAGAAAATACTAAACAACATGTTCATCGTGTTTCAGCTTGTCATAGCAAACACAATTTCACCTAGTAGATAAAAACGCCTTCTCGACAAAATACGAAAAAGCAATGTAATCATCATTCGCAGCAGCAGTCATTGCCAACATCTTCGCCATGTGTATCACCTGAATCGTAATTCCCCATGGTGTCATCTTCTTCTTCGCCCTCAACGCCCTCGAACGCTGGCTTCTTCTTGATCAACTCTTGTATGTCCACAACACGACATGCAATCTTTTCGCCAGCGTCATTGATGTGATGGTTCTCAAAGATATTAGGAACACCTGTGTTATCTTGTACATCAGGAGCAGTGTAAGCATCATCTTGTTGTGCAACTTCATTAAACGAATTCCTCCGCTCAAACCTTTGCAATACTCTCCACCATCGCTACGCAAATGTGTCTTCCAAGAAAAATATTTGTGTTGCTTGATTTGCCAAAATAAAAGGCTCGTTGGTCCGGTACACGCGCTTGACATTGATGGATTTGAAATAATCATCAGCTCTGGTTTTGCATCCCGAAAACATGTTATACCAACGACAAAGACAACAGTAACCACACATCGATGATCCTCAAATAGAGATATATCGCAACCAACAATGTCTGTTATGTTAGCATACATTTCAGCTTGTCTCTTTTTCATACGATCCGTGCTCATGATGGCACTGTTTTGTGTCTTCCCGCCTTCTTCGTGTAAGGGTGTTGTAGCGCATATCTCCAACAATGCAAGATTCATAATGTCTTACCCGAGTATCGTGACCCATTGGTAGTGAGTAAAGGGCATCATCAATCGCCTCGCTTACCCTCCCGCATATTCTTAACCTATGGTTAGAAAATAGACAAGCTGATCATCTTATGTACTCAATATATTGAAAAACTGACAAAGGCAATTCAAAAGCTTATATGGCTCTTGAACCATTTCGCAAATCCTGCCATAACCAGCTTTGTCAATGTTTCTTGGATTTTGTGGCAAGAATCCTTTTTGTAGATGCTGCACAACATAGTGATCGGCCAAACATCTAAATATATAAGAATGTGCTGCAAGTTTAGTAGATTATGATGTATAAGCTGCAAGATTTAGCACTTACTTGATATAAGGTAGTATCTCGTGACAGCTTATTCAACACATACCAAACCATTTTGTCCAAATCTTTAGGTTTGTCCTCTTGTCGACTCTTCCTCAGAATCTCAATGTAATAATCAAAAACATTGAGCCCGGATTGTCTTCACCCACCTCTTTGCTAAGTCGATTAGTCTGTTTCAATGTATTTTGAGCGAATGTCAACGCTTCAGAGCAATGCAGGCCTCTCGCAATGGAACCTCGGTCTAGCTCGTTTCCTAACATAGCCCTTGAAAGTGCCTAGCCGCCTTTCAATAGGGTACATCCAGCCATACTGTTAGATATTACTATCGATGAAACCGCCTATCTCGGGCCGGGTTAACTTCATCAAGAGTTCAACGTGTAAAAGCCCAAGAGGCAAGAAAGTAAGGGCCCAAGGCCCGTAGTCGGTTTAGAACTCAGAGTTTAAACCGCCTGATATGTAAACTCAGTATTGTAAGTTAGAATAGAGAGAGACCAACCCGATACAAGTATGAACCGAGATTGGGACTTTCAACCGACGGGCGCCACCCGTATATAAGGGGACGACCCGACAGCTTCAAGGACGATAACAACAACTCGAGGCCTAGGCGGCTTATTTGCTCCCTAGTCATCGAGACCACATCAATCCCATCACAACTAGACGTAGGCTTTACCTTCATCAAGGGGCCAACTAGTATAACTCTTGTGTCTTTGCGTCCGCTTAACCCCTTCTAGTTAACCCGTAGCGATGGCTCCACAACTAAGTCCTTTCATGAGGACATCCGCCGTGAAAAACCACGACAGCTTGGCGCCACCTTGGGGCTATCGCACGATGGTTTGATGATCTTGGAGGGCAAGTTCAAGGACTCAAGGCTATGCGTCAGGCCGGATGACCAAGAGTCGTCCGCGCAAGCTCTACATCGACGATGCAGGCTGGGGCCCCGAGGCGGCTCGATTGAGTACGGGTACCGGGTCCCTTTGGTGGCATACACGCTTACATCGGCAAGATCGGTGAGCCAGGGCCCGAGCCGGACATCCGCACCGACTCGCCGAGACGGCTCAGCGACGAGACCTGCCCAGTTAAACCAGCCGTGAAACGTGCCTTTGTGGGAGTCATCCACGAAGAAGTTATGAGGACGGATCGTAGTCCGTGGAGAGACCGCCGCCTACTCCGACGGCGTAGTCGCCAACCGGAGAAATCAATCAGACGCTACAAGATGGCCGGATTGGGGTCGTTCCGATGGTGACAAAGATACCGACCCTCTCGATCCGCCCAACCGGGTTGGAATATTCATGGCCGGTACACAAGCAAAGGCTTCACTCTTCGACGCCGCGGCGATGGTTGCCGGTTCAACAATGCGCGACGGCGCCGGGCAGAGGCTCGGCGCCGCCGCTCAAGTTTTATCGGATCTGCTCGATGCGCTGGCTACGCCATGGCAGAGGTTAACCCGCGGACCAGGATGCTCATAACGCGGAGATTGCGAAGGTGAAGGAACAAATCACTCAAAGCAAAGCGGATCTAGCAGCCGCAGATGCCAGATGACGGCAGAGCGGGCCGCTTAGATGCGAGGGCTTATAGGCTCTGCGCCGGATCGTGAGCGCCACATGAAGTCATGAAGAGGAAATACAGATCCTGCTTGCTTTCGCCGAGAGGAAGAGACTCTTCAACACCCCGAGCGGAACCAGAATCCGCCGTGGTAAACCGGCGAAGCACTGGACGGGCGCCGGTTCAGCCTCGCTTAATAGATCTACCGCCATAATGCCAAGGCGCCAGTCAGGTAAACACCTCCGGTCACTACTCCAACCCGATGGATAACTTTGTTGCAGCTGCGCACGGCCGAGGCTATTCCAATTGAAG
Organism: Aegilops longissima; assembly: GCA_021605205.1. Lineage (NCBI taxonomy): Eukaryota > Viridiplantae > Streptophyta > Magnoliopsida > Poales > Poaceae > Aegilops > Aegilops longissima. The sequence goes on along the minus strand of JAHIAM010000073.1, from coordinate 24,082 downwards.
GCGATTCACCACAGCAAGAGAGACGCGCTGGTCAAGGAGCCCTTAGACAGCTTTGGTCCAACAGAAGCATATTCAGACACCGCCCCGGATCCACTTCTACCCCGCCAAGCCGGAGCTATAGCAGGCACGTGGATGAACCGCCGATATAAATGCACAGCTGCAGCGCCTGTGGTAACAACTCCGCAGTGGCGCCGATAACGCCAGGAGGTGGTGGACCGGCCCGAGCGCCGCAGGGAGGCCGAAGTTAGCAAAGACATCATCGCTTATCACCACGCCACCATCCGACCATCTCGGCCGAGCCCGGGTTACTCTAGCTTTTAGGGTGCCTTGCCTCGCCCCCGCTTTTACGCAATGTGCGCTGCCTAAAGACTTCAAGGGTCCGCGCAAGGTGCCAAATTACACCGCCGATTTAGCCTGTACATGGATAGAAAGTTATGAGATGGACATGGAGATGATGGATGTGGATGAGGCTGCATGTGCAAAGTACTTCACCATGATGCTCAAGGCACGGCCTGCATTTGGTTGAAGAGCTTACACCCAATTCTATCAATTCATGGGCCCAATTATAAACCGGTTTATCCAGAATTTCAAAGATACCGCAAGCAGCCCATGTCCGTAGTGGACTTGGCGGCTTGTGTCCGTGGGGAAGGGGAGTCAAAACACATTGGGTACGCCTGCTTCGAAATCTTGCACTCATCGATCGGATCAACGCCGACTCGCGATCTTAACTCGGAGGGCAACCGCCAGCTTAAGCCTTTAAAGTTGAAGTTAGCGGCATGAAGCGTTTTGTAATGACATGGGCACTCATGGGTGCTTTAGTGAAGTATGCTGATTCGATAGTACCAAGGATCCCGAGTCCGATGATGATGAGACAGGAAGGAAGGAAGAACAAAGAACTCCCACTAGTAGAAAAGGGTCAAACGTGAAGCACATTAGTGCCGGTTTGATTTGAGCCGCACTAATGTATACATTAGTGCCGGTTCCAACGGCTAGCCGGGCCGCTTTCATTAGTACCGTTCGTGGTTAATTTAGCACCGGTTCGTGCTACGAACCGGTACTAATGAGAGTGGTGGCAGGATGTTGCCGATTGGGGTTCTCCAGCCCTTTTTAGTACCGGTTCTGGCATGAACTCGTACTAAAAGGCTTCCTACATAAACCCTTCGCCCACCCGAGCTCGCCTCGTTTCTTCCCCTTTCCCTCTCCTCTCTGTTTTCCCCTCTTCCTCTCGAGCTCATCACACATTTTGCCCAAAATTTGTCAAGATTTGAAGGCCCCATCCATTCAAATGATCACAAAGGTTAGCAACTTTGTCCTTTCATCTCTCATTGCTAGATTAGCTCTTGTAATGCTTTATATAGTGATTAATTTGTGAGTTTAGTAATTTGGGAGGAAATATATATATGTGCTAGTATTTGATTTATATGCAATCTGAGGTCAAAAATAACACTTAGTTTGCATATGTAGGTGTGTTTTACTTAGTGCCTTCTAAATCTCCGTCAGAATTCACCGCCGATCGCCTGCACTGTCTCTGTCACGGCACCACCTTGTGGTGAGCCTCTTGTTCATGAAATTTTATATAAAAATTGATGTTTGTGTGATTTGGATATATAGTTACTCGTATAACTATCTTACCCGACGTTGTTTGTTATACATAGTGCCATGGTTTTGATATCCGTCTCCGCCGGCCCTCATCCTTGTTATGATTCGATGTGGTATATTCTCTTTAAAACTATTTGTTGCATTTCGTGTTTATGACAAATTATGCCCATCAAGTTGACATAGATATTTTTATCTAGGAGGTATGTGAACCGAAATTCCAACCGACCCTATTGTCGAGAGGTTAAATTTAGTTGAAAGAGAAAACGAGTACTTGAAAGAAAAATTGAAAAGAATTGAGGGGAGAAGATGGAATTGAGTTGCATGTTGCCGATGTCGCCGATGATCACAAGATCAAGATGGAGAAAATGCGCTTGAAGATTAGAAAGATTAGAAAATATGCCATCGATAGTGAGGCTTGGTATCATTATGCTGTTGGATAAATTGTTACCTTAGTTGCGATCTTGATCACATTTGTTGTTGCATTTAAATGCTTTAGCTAGAGAGTTATTTGTTTGTTGCATTTAAGTGTTGTATGAACTTTATGTATGAACTTGTATTAATTTGGTCTATTCGGTATTGTGTAATGAAGATGAGCCGCAATGGATGTACGATGACCGATGCTCTCCCCAGCTCGCTGAGGGCGCAGTATACTTTTCTCGCTATGGCCGAGGCAAACAAGCGGCGGATGGTTTTATGCCTTGTCCATGTGTCGGCTGTAAGAATGGTCGCAATTACTTCTACGCCAAGAACCATTCACGCCCACCTATTTGAGTCCGGTTTCATGCCCCACTATAATGTTTGGACCAAGCATGGAGAAAGAGGGTTATGATGGAAGACAATGAAGAAGAAGAGGACGATGACAGCTATCCCGCCATGGGTTCCCCGAATACGATGATACAACAATGGGGAAGAAGCTGAGCCGGTAATGCGGAAGAAGCTGAGCCGCAATGCGGAAGAAGTCAAGAAGAGGCATCGATGAGCCCGCTGATGATCTAGGTCGGGCCATTGCCGATGCAAAGAGAAACTACGCAAGTGATTTGGAGAAGAAGAAGTTGCAAAAGACATGTTAGAGGATCACAAAAATTGTTGTACCCGAATTCATGAGGTGACAAGAAAAGCTGGGCACCACAATCGAATTGCTGCAATGGAAGGCGTAGAATGGTGTATCCGATAAGGATTTGGAAAGTTGCGGTAATGATAAAGGATATGCTTCCAAAGGACAACGAATTGCCCGAGAGTACGACGGGCTAAAGAAGGCTGTCCGCCTCTAGGGTTAGAGGTGCGTAAGATACATGCATGCCCTAATGATTGCATCCTCTACCGCGGTGAGTATGAGGATTTGAACGCTGTTCTGTATGTGGTGCATTGCACTATAAGATCAGCAGCGATGACCCTCGGTGATGTCGAGGGCGAGCGCCCAGAAGAAGATTCTCGCCAAGGTGATGTGGTATTCTCCTATAATACCACGGTTGAAACGCTTGTTCCAAAACAAAGAGCATGCCAAGGCAATGCGATGGCACGAGAAGACCGTAAGAAAGACGGAAAGTTGAGAGTACCACGACGGGTCGCAGTGGAGAAAAATCGAAAGAAAGTACGGAAGGAGTTTGCGATGACGCAAGGAGCGATGGTTTGGTCTAAGCGCAGATGGCATTAATCCTTTTGGGGAGCAGAGCAACAACCATAGCACCTGGCCCGTGACTCTATGTTTGTATAACCTTCCTCCTTGGTTGTGCATGAAGCGGAAGTTCATTATGATGCCAAGTGCTCATCCAAGGCCCTAAGCAACCCGACAACGACATTGATGTGTACCTAAGGCCATTAGTTGAAGAACTCTTACAACCGTGGAATGGAACAGGTGTACGCGGATGAGCACATGGGGAAGAATTTACCTAAAGGCGTTGTTCGTGACCATCAATGATTGGCCTGCTTCAAGAACCTTTCGTGATGATAAACAAGGGATACCGCGATGCACGACTGCTTGGATGATACCGACAAAGATATATTTGAATAGTTGTAAGAAGAATGTACTGACATCGCCGATTTCTTCCGAGCAGCATCCCGTAAGAAAGAAAGGCAAGCATTTCAAAGGTGAGGCGGATCACCGGACGAAGCCTCGCCACCGCATCGGTGCCGATGTACATGATATGGTCAAGGATTTGAAGGTGATATTTGGAAAGTTCCCGCGACAACCTGTTCCGGAGGACGCCGACGGACGCGCACCCATGTGGAAGAAGAAATCTATATTTTGGGACCTGCCATATTGAAAGACCTAGAGGTCCGCTCCGCAATCGACGTGATGCACGTGATGAAGAATCTTTGCGTGACCTCGCTTGGCTTCTTGGGCGTATGGGAAGACAAAAGATACACCGAGGCACGGAGGACCAGCAACGATGCACGGAGAAGACGGCATACATCGTGGTCATGCAAGCTACGCCTACCAAAGAAGAGAAGGAAATCTTCTTGAATGCCCGCCAAGATAAGGTACCGCCCGCTTCGTCAAATATAAAGGAATAATAAACATGGCGAGAAAAGTTCCGTAACCTAAAGTCTCATGACTGCCACGTGATTATGACGCAACCGCTCCGTTGCATTGAGGGGCTTTACCGAAAACGCTCGATTAGCCATTGTGAAGCTATGTGCATTTCTCAATGCAATCTCTCGTAAGGTAATCGATCCGTAAATCATACCAAGGTTACGTAATGATTTGGTGCAATGTCTTGTCGGCTTCGAGTTGGTGTTCCCACCATCCTTCTTCAACATCATGACGCACGCCCTAGTTCACCTATGCGAAGAGATTAACGCTTTTGGGTCCTCAGTATTTCTACACAATATGTTCCCTTGAGAGGTTCATGGAGTCTTAAAGAAATATGTTCATAACCGCATAGGCCGTAAGGAAGCATCTCCAAGGGCCATCAAAATGAGGAGGTCATTGAGTTTTGTATTGACTTTATTCCTGACCTTAAGCCGATTGGTGTTCCCGAAACGCGCATAAGGGCGATCGATGGAAAAGGCACGCTAGGAGGGGAACAAACAATATGTATGGACGGACATTCTCTCACCGGCACACTACACAGCTTCTACAGAATTCGCCTTTGGTGACTCCGATATGGATGAACACAAGAATTTGCTACGCCCAAACACCCGGAGCGGTCTCGATGATCGGATTACACGTGAACAAACCAGAGTTTCGCCACCTGTTTGCGTACACGCATCATGCATGACACCTCTATTGAAGATGACCTGTACTTGCTGTCCCAGCTACCATCTTCGAATATAATGACTTTCAAAGGGTAGGAGATAAATGGTAATACATTTTACACGATCGCCCAAGATAAGAAGAGCACCAACCAAAACAGTGGTGTCCGCTGATGCGTAAACCAAGACGGAAAGGAAACATATTATGGTTATATACAGACATATGGGAACTTGACTATCGACGTGGTTTAAAGGTCCCTTTGTTTTGGTGCAAATGGGTCAATATGACACGAGGCGGGTAAAGGAAGACTCAGAGTATGGAATGACAACAAGGATCTCAACAATCTTATGATGCGCATTTAACCATTCGCCCTAGCCAATGATGTGGCACAGGTTTTCTATGTGAAGGACATGATTACCAAGCCAAGAAAAGAAAAGATAAGGAAGAGAATGCATCGTGACGATGAGCCAAAGCGCACATAGTTCTTTTCTCGGGAAGAGAAACATCGGGAGTGGATGACAAGATGCATAAGTCAAGATTATGAAAAGTTTGATGAAATTGCTCCATTCACAAAGTGAATATTGACCCGAGCATCCCGTTAAATGATGAAGATTTTCCATGGTTACGGGCGAAAGGGACACACGCGAAGAAAAGTTTCACACCCAAAGATCTGGGATGTGATCGGCTTCACTATCATCACTTTCTTCCGTGTTTCACACCCGTGGGGAATCTCTGTAATAATTAGGGTAGTTATGTGTTTTGGCATTTGAAACGCCAAGAAATTTTATGTGCAAACAAATTCTTTCATGCCTTTACTGATTTTTGAAGTTGTTATTCACAAACTAGTGATTCACACTAATTTCAAATAATTCAAAATTTAAACTATTCAAATTTGAAAACTACGGCACTAATGTAAAGTTTGTAATTTTTGTACCTAAAGCAAAAATATTCACAAAGAAACTCCAAATACACAAAAAACAACACAAAAATAAATAAAGCAAAAAAATAAAAGCTCACTTACTAGGCCAGAGCGGCTCATACGACTAGAAACCCAACCTGCAGTTGGGCTGGATGCTGGCCCAAGAAGGCTGGTGGGCCCACAGGCAGCAAAGAACACGAGGCCCAAGAAGCCTGCTTTGGAGAGGAGTCGAGAGAGCGACCGCACAGGGTTTATAAACCAAGGCATCGCCTCGGCTAGCGAGGTGGGACTAAACTTGTCAAGACCAAGACACTGCTAATAAGACCCCTTTACTACCGGTCGTGGCACAAACCAGACTAAAGGGGGGCTTTAGTACCGGTTTGTGCCACCACCCGTACTAAAGGGGTCGCTCGCCGCTTGGCTGGTTGAAATGGTTTTTAGTACCGTTGGTGGCTCCAACCGTACTAAAGGTGCCTTCTATATATACAACACTTCAAAAATTTCATTCTCCTCTGCTTCCCATTGAACCGCTACGCCCGATCGATCGACGCTGTCACCAACTCCGGCTGCCGCCGCTTCGCCCCTGCTGCCGCTTCTGCCGCTGCCGCCGCTTCGCCCCTGCCGCCGCCTGCCTCCGCCGCCTGGCCCGCCCCTCGTCGCGCCATCCTCTGCGCCGCCTCACACACGCCTGCCCGTCGCTGCCCCCGTCCGTCGCCTCGCTGTCATTGCCGCTTCACTGTGAGCTCTCCCTCTAACCCTCTCGCCCCTCAAGGCCACCATGGGCGCCCGCCTCCGAGCCCATACACACACACACAAGCAAGATGAACACACACACACACGATATATGTATGAATGCATGTATATATTAGTATATACGTATTTTGTATGTTTAATTAGTTTAGATTTTTAGATTATTGTTTTTACACTAGTATATATGTATGAATGCATGTTAGATGGATATAATTAGTGTTTAATTAGTATGGAATTTTTTATATAATGTTGTTTTTCTGTTTTTAATGGATGTATAGAAGTTGTTTTTCTGTTTTTAGTGTTAGATGCTTAATTAGTATGAAATAGCATATAGAATTTTGACATATGCCATGATAGCATAATTAGTGTTATATAGAAATGTTATCAAAATCCAATCATTAAAAAAATGTTACTTTTTATGGGCATATAGCTAGTATTTGTTCTCGACGATGCCCGCCCGCATCCTCGCCGGCCGAATTCTTCCATGACGATGTCCGGCTGACCCATGTCTCGAACTGGCTCACTGGCTGGCACTGGAGGTGCTGCTCGAGGGGCGCGCCGCTTGATGAGGAACCCGCCTAGGTCCCATCGTCGACCCTCGATCTCGCTTTGGTGGCGTCACAGGACCAGTTTCGCGCGAGGAGCTGCCCAGCCGGAGGCGGTACGTCAGCGTCGTGGAGGAGGACGAGCACGCCCATCGCTACATGGTTGCGTTAGAGGGCGGCAGGTTCTCCAATACCGGCAGCTTTCTTCAGTGGATCTCACTTCAGCTATGATCCCGTGAGGGTTCCTTCTTTGGTGTCCACCGCCACGCCAGCAGAACCGCGAGTGTCCTAGATTATTCTGTAGTATTCGATCTTTATTAGCTACCTAGCCAGTGATGTATTCGATATTATATCTATTATTCGAGACGATGTATTCAAGATTATATCTATTATTCGAGACGATGTATTCGAGATTATATCTATTATTCGAGACGATGTTTTCGAGATTATATCTATTATTCGAGATGATGTATTCGAGATTATATCTATTATTCGAGAGGATGTAATTTGAATACTAAATTGTTTTATATTTCTTTTGGATTAGTTAAATAAAAGCTATGACGGAAAATACCGGCAGAGAGGGAGAACAGGCCATGTTCGATATGATACGCCATCCTCACGGGCCAGATGATGATTAGAATGAAGAAGATTATGACGGCTCCGAATTTCTAAACAACACCGGAGAGGGTGATATGATATTCGATCGCGACGACCGAATTGATAAAGTCATGAACTATGATTATTATGATGATGAAGAAAATGTTGATCTTGAAACAACAAAGACCGCGAGGTATATATATTTATATAAGGGCATCCGGTGATCATCACATGTTTTAAATGACTTGAAGATATATTAACGAATCGATCTTTGTTCTTTCAGCCATCCGGATCGAGAAAATCTTCGCATAAAAGGACGAAACGAGGCCCAACAAAAAGTTGAAGGAGGGCGAAAGTACAATATCGAGGCAATCAGACCTAATGGCTAACCATTAGCGCCTAAGAAGATTGCGGACAAGTTCGCTCGCCAGCGGAGTTCTTGTGAAGGACCAACTCCGATCTCCCTTCAAGAATGGAGAGAGCCAGAAAAGACAAAAGACAAAAGACAAAGAGGACGCTGCTCCACGCCCGATGTTACTTTTGTCGACAAAAACAAAAAGATCTGCTTTGGGATACTCTCATGGAACATTTCACCCTACCGATCATTTCACGTAAGCAGATGTGCAGAAGTCAAGGACGCTGCTTTAGGAAGATGGCGGTTGCATTCAAGAACCACAAGAATCGTGAATGGGACAAGTACGCCAAGGAGGAAGGAAGATTCCAGATTTGAGGGAACACTAGAGAACCAACGTGCTCATTGGGACGATTTCGTGAAATTCAAGGATTCGGAATTAGCTAAGGAACGGTCGAGAATAAATAAGAAGAATGCCTGTCGGTGTCAAAACCGGCGGATCTCGGGTAGGGGTTCCCGAACTGCGCCTAGGCGGATGGTAACAGGAGACAAGGGACACGATGTTTTACCCAGGTTCGCCCTCTTGATGGAGGTAAAACCCACGCCCCGCTTGATTAATATTGATGATATGTGTTACAAGAGTGGATCTACCACGAGATCAAAGAGGCTAAACCCTAGAAGCTAGCCTATGGTATGATTGTTGTTCGCCCCACGGACTAAAACCTCCGGTTTATATAGACACCGGATAGGGTTAGGGCTACACAGTAGTCGGTTACAATGGTAGGAGATCTACATATCCAGACGCCAAGCTTGCCTTCCACGCCAAGGAAAGTCCCATCCGGACACGGACGAAGTCTTCAATCTTGTATCTTCATAGTCTTGGAGTCCGCCGATGATGATAGTTCGCTATCCGGACACCCCTAGTCCGAACTCCTCAAGAGCTCCCTCGAACCAGGCTTCAATGACGACGAGTCCGACGCGCATATTGTCTTCGCATTGCAAGGCGGTTCTTCCTCCGAATAATTTATAGAAGATTATGAACACCAGATAGTGTCCGCTCGCAAAACAAGTTCCACATAACACCATAGAGAGAATAATTTTGCACGATCTCGCCGACGATTCCGCGCGTGACATCACACCATGGCCAGTGCCTTTATATGAATCGCTTTTTACCGCTTCCACCTCAGCGTGTTTAGCGAGGCGGTTTCCGGCATGCCTTATCAAAGCATAGATCGTGCCCCCTTATTCCGGGATTCTCATCAATACGAACGCAGTAACCAAATGTGCTCGCTGGCACGCCTCTATCAAAGGCGAGTCCTAATCGACCACGGGTGGGCTCTTGGTATTCAATCTCTTTATAATGAGACCAATGCCCTCTTCTTTTACACCCTCCATCGAAGTTCGCCTCATGCTTCGAAGTTCCAACACCCAAAGCTTCAGATTCAGCGCTTCGACTTTCGACGATGTCCGGCTTCACCAAAGACGGCCGATGGATGTCTTCCTCTCAGCACGTAAGAAGATGTGCTAAAGCCGCGAGACACCGTATCCGACCGGCGAGATTTTGCATAGGCTACCTGCTCCAGGCAGGTCATTCCCACTCCCGAGCCCGGCGAGAACGTGGCATTCGTGGTCCCACTTCCTTCGGGTTTAGGCTTCCGACGGATCCCTTTGTGCGGGGCTCATGTTTTATTATGGGCTTGATTTCCATGACTTGAACTGAGTCCATCCTCCATATCTCATCATTCATTGTCGATGTGAGGCCTTCCTCCATATTACCCCCACTTTGGATTGTGGCTCAAGACCTTCAAGGTGGAGCCAAAGATGATCAAGGGGCAGCAAGCGGAGTGCGGAGGGGCCGCCATAAGCAAATGTGCTGATGCTCCGTGGCCCGAGGGCTCTTTTCAAGAGGAGCTTGGTTTGTGGCAACGGAGTGGTTTTATATCACCGCCCTGTGGGCACCAAATGGGCAGCGCCCCGCCTTCCGCCAGTCCACCACAGCGGCCGGCATCATGGGTCAACAGGCTCGATTGGGGTCGCCCAAGGACGCCTCCGCCGCAGTGGCCGATTCGAGACCTCCAGAAAGAGGGATCAATCTGTTGTAGTGGCGCAGGTTATGGTGATCCGCTTCAGCCCAAAGAACGCCGCCTCCGCTTGTGGGAATTAACCGAGGGACCACGAGCCTCCAAAATCTTATGGGCACGACGCCGTGGAGATGTATAAACTGTTCTTCGGATCACAAGAGAAGTGTCCGACTTGACCGAGGACGCAGGACTAAGCTGCAATCGCCTGATGCTCAAGTAAGTAGTCCCAGAATCGACAAGCTGTTCATTCATTTATTATATATATATGCCCTTTAAAGGAGCCGCTTTTTGAACATGAGTGGATAGCCAAGGCAAAGTTAATAAGGTGTACGGCTCCTCCAAGAGACCACGCCGGATCCCATGTCGACCAAGATGTTGAAGGTCACGCCTTTGAAGAAGGCGAATGGGGAGGGGGAAGCAACCGCCTCTCAAGGAGGCTATCAAGCAAGGAGGGATTAAGAGTCCCACCTTCCGAGGAGAGAAGAGGACCGCCAAAGATCCGGAGGTCAAGGCCTCAAAGAAGGGAAGGAATCTTCAGAGAGTCCGCGCCGGGAAGTAACCCAGCCGCATTATTTCCCAAGGATCAGCCCTCCAAATGAGCCGTAAGTAAAAAGAAGGGTCTTGTAAATAAGGAACATCCTCAGATTTATTTATGAAGGTAACCAAATTGTACTTTGTAGTTTGGACCTCAGCCCTTCTCAGCAGAGCTCGCTTCGGGAATCTTCTTCCGAGATGATGGAGAGCAAAACGCCCACCTGCCGCACCTCATGTGAAGCGGACGACCCGGAGGTGTCGCCGCGAGGGTTCCCCAAGTCCGGCGGGCGGAAGGTCCGCGCCAAGTGGTGTGCGGTCGGAGGAGTCAAGGACCTGCTCGGGCGAAGCGGTTATTCGTAAGATCACCGTGTTTCTAATGGGTACGGTGATTGAAAGAATTGCATCCGCAGAAAGCGGATTGTACAAAGCCGCCGAAGCTTATCGACGGGTTTGAGGTACGCAAAAAATAATGTACCTTCCGATAGTTATGCATATAAATGCGCCATGTATAGATAGTAGCCTCGAGACTCGTATGTTGTCAAAATTGACAACGTGCCGAGGATCAAATTCTCGCTATAACATATCGCCGCTTCCTAAACAGGTGGCGGGCGTCCGGAGGCCACCGGATCGATGAATATGCCGAACTAAAGAGGCAACTTGATGAGGTGGATGTGACATCGCTGGTCAATAAACGGTTTGACGAGTCACAAGGTATGCGACTTCTATGTGGACACTGTAAGGGAGCTTGACGCCTATGTCTTACTAATCATATGCTTAATGCAGATGGTGCCGCTGCCGTGGAAGAGCTGCGGGCAGAACTTGCCCGAGCGAAAGAGCAAGCCAGAATTAGTAATGCGGCCGCTTTAAAGGCGGTCAAGAGCTAGAAGTTGAACGGCTGCTCATCGCCAAGAAGAGGAGATGGCCGATATGGCCAAAAGTTGAGGAATACTACCGACGCTGCGAGGTTCTTGAAAAGAACGCTAAGGGAACAAGAGGGTTTAAAAAGGCCTCCGCCAATCCAAGAATGCCCAATCGGCTTTGAGAGCTGCCAAGGAGGAGCTGAGTCAGCTGGGGCAATGCGGCTGGAAAACCGCTTCGCCATGGAGGAAATATACGGATCCAAAGTATGCTCGCTAGATAAGTTGTGGAGTTCAGAGGATGCTTATCTCGACTTGGCGGCGAAGCGCCGTGGACGCGTTGAGCACTTTCGGGGCCGTAAGGGTCACGTAAGGGAAGAGCTATATTGGTCGCAATTCCATAGTCCGGAGCGCCCTTCGCCGCTGACCGATCGGTTGGCCGAATGGGCCGAGCTGAATCGATTGTCCGGATTTGCCATGAAGCATGTCTTGACTCACTTGTGGCCGGACGGACCTCACCAAGAGCTATTTTGGTTTAGTGCAGCAGCTTCTTGAGCGGTGCCGCGACGACGCGATGAAGCGATCGACATGTATTGAGGGAGCTGGATGGCTCTTGCCCGTGTCAAGACATACTCAAGCAGAGATGAAGGCCACCGACGTTGCATCCCGTGATTCGGACAGAGGTTTAGTACCGCCGAGCACTACTTTGAAGAAGTCCCGTCGGCGCTGCTTAATAGAGACGCAAAGGCTCAAGGATATTATGTTTAAATGACATGTATGATTTGTGAAAACAATGTGTCAATGTAATATAAGTGCTTTTTATACTTGTGCTTTCAAGTAGTAAACTACTCCCCTGCGGCCGCTTATGTATATGTGTATATAACCTCGAAAGATGGCAGTCCTTGGTTTAGCCCCACGCACATAGTGCGGGGTGTTTGCAAAAAGCGATTTTTCACACTTAATCCAACATCTTGGTCCTGTTAAGGAGGTGATAGCGAGCAAACCAGTGCAACCAGACTATAATGCTTTATCACTTTCACTTAGCCATAGGAGTTCGAGGGTGGGGCTACTATATAGTTTCGGGGCACCGTGACTCTCCGAATTCGGGTGCGATGTGCCTCGATCGAAACCGTCCTTCGTTAATGTGGAGGAATCCTAAACATTCCTCGTTAGTCATCGAGTGGTTGACCAGCCTCGCTATATCATGACAGCTGGCTTTCGCTTTCATCGAGGTGCTCGCCCGGCTGAACCGGGCACAATCGCAGAGTTCTTCCGGTGCCGCTAGCCGTAAGGCAGCAAAACACAGGAGCCGGGCAACCCAACATTTGACCAAAGACATGATTCGAGCTGATGCATATAAGGCCTAACTCGAGACGCTGAATACTCCCTAAGGTATTCGGTCTTTATGAAAATGGGCGAATAATGCCCTAAGCCCTTTGTGTCCGTGCACGCCAAAAATTCCGTGTGGCCAATGCCAAAGCACCACCTCCTCCTCGCTATATTTAAGGAACTAGGGAATGTATATCAACAAGAGACAAAGGAAAAGGTTTATGCAGGTCTTAATCAAAAGAATCTTGCAACGGGTCCTCGCTGCATGTCTCATACCAGGTTCCGCGTAGCCGTATCCTCGACGGGTGTAGCACGTTGTTCATCTCAGAAAAGAGAGGAACTTAGTTTGAAAGAAAAGGATCGTGCTAAAGATGTACTTAATATTAAATGAACAGAGTACGGTTCAAGAAGTGAATAAAATTGAGCTTTATTGTCCCTTGTTATACATGCATGCGCCCTCGTATGGGGGTATGTCACAGTAGGCGCCTGACTGCCTAGCCGTGTCCGGGTTTTGAATGACCAATTCGTGTTCTTTTGCCTAGCGAGCCGGATAGCTGGGGGCTGTCAAGGCGCCTCCTGCTTCTCCGTGCTCGAGTAACACTTAATACTTCCTTTAATGAGATGATGCCGTGGACCGGCATTTTAAGTGTTAGAGATGCATAATGCGGTATTATGTTAAAGCGGGCGAAGCTTCACATTCCCCAATAGTGCTTGATGGCTACTTTTAAACGGGGCGACATGGAAGAGTAACTTTCACGACGGAAGTTGTCGGATGAACCAAACACAACTTCTAGCAGATGGAGCCCGTATAATGGGCATATGGGCCTCGCATTGCTCCTTTAAAGGAGGTGTTGCTACGCAAATTTTGGTTGGTTTATCCCCATCCTCATGGATTGTGTCCTCGATATTATCGTGTTGATGTCACTATCACATCCATGAGGACTTGTGTAAATTGAACTCCGATTATAGGATCCAATAACAAGGCAGTCCATCCTGCGCTATGGATCTTTTCGAATAGTCCCGATGGTCGAAGGTGATTGGTTTTGACAACTCAGTGCAGCGCGCTTTTAGTGGGCGCCGCCTGCTTTTTCCCTTTGATCACGTGAAGTGAGTTTACTGTTTTAACCTCCCGTGGGAAAGTTTTTGTTTTCCGGTTCTCGCTTGTGGTGCCTGCCATCATCTTTACTTGGTGTGTCGAGCCCTTGTGTTCGGGCGCTCATCACGGATCGTTTGAAGACCCAACAATCTCGTGGGTATGGTTTGCAGTGCTTCCCTGAGGTACCATGTATTTGACATGCCTATCCGTAATCTTGTTTAGGTTGGATAGCTCGCCATCGTTATCCTTAGGGCAGTGTTTTGTTGTTCGCCGAGAGTTTTGAATCCGCGCGCTGACCGCCGCATTATTTGGGCCATTTTCTTAATTCCGCGCCGATCTTTTTCGCCGTGATTTCATTTCCATCCCTGGTTTCGATGTACTCGGTCGCTGGTATCTGCATCTAGCCAGCCAGTTGTCCTCTCCCGCGCAAAAGCGGTCATGAGGCTTGTTAATGCGCCATTGTTCTTGGCTTTTCGCCGAGGTGTCCGGCAGCCATTCGCCTTGGACGTTGTGTTTGAAAGCTGCTAAGGCTTCGTGTCCGGACAATCGACTATTTGGTTCTTTTTAGTAAGTAACCTGTTCCTGCACTTCCGGCTGACTCTCCGGCTGTTGAGTTATTTGACTTAGATCGCTCAGATCCGTGAGGGCGGACATAAGTCCTCAAAATTTGCCCGAATGCGCCCCTCGAGCTCTCCCCAGCTTCCAATGGTATTTTCGGGAGGCTTTAAGCCAATGCCGAGCTGGCCTTTGAGTTTAAGGGTAAGTATTTTATGGCGTGAGATCGCCTCCTCTCGCCATGTGTATGTGGAGGATGTAATCTCGATCCGCATCTGTGGTCTGTTGTTCCGTCAGATGCCTCTATGTTTACGGGTTTGAATCTCGCTGAAATTATGATCCAAGACTCATCGGTGAAACATAGGGGTGCGCGCCTCTATATTTGGGTGTGCTGTGATCTTCAAATTTTGGCGATTGCATTGCTTTGACGAGCCTGCTTTCTTGGCCCATAGATGGACCTAATCGCCATCCTCTTGATGTGAATCCTTATGCGGATCGCATATTGGCTTGTGCGCGCCATTCACCGCCTTTTTGCCGTGGGTCGCCCATCCGACCGGTGGCCTTTCTTACTTTTTAATTGTGGGGGCTCAAGGCCTCGTCAATTCGGCAGAGCTTTTTCGGTAGTTTTTGTTCGCCGATCGTCGCCAGCATTTATTCATGGGTGCTGAATACTTTGCTCCATCTAACTCGAGTGCATCTTCCGCTGTTTTGAGCTTCCGCTTCGCTTTTTCAGGCTACGCGCAGCGGCGACGCAGCTTTTTCTCGGAGGTCATTTTGCTCCAATGGTTTGTCCGGTGAGGTCGTCCTGACCGTTGTCTTCGCCGATAGATTGTTTATCCAAGTTGTCTTTTTCGAACGATTGCTCGATAGCTTGTTCATTGTCCACCGTTCGCCTACTTATGGCTGGGTCTTTATTGAGGCGGAATTTGGTCGGCGCTACGCTGCCGCTTTGACTCGCCGAGGGATTTATCCTTCAGAAGCGCCCCGCTGTCCTCGCTTTCATTTCCTTTGGGCGATCCACCATGTATACATCATGGGATGAGGTTGTCCAACATCCTATAATTGCTGGTTCATTGTTGTCTCCTACATCGCCGCCCATACCGCCGATGTCTTCGAGTCGAAATCGAGCACGCCGTGTAAGCTGGCTGGCTATGAAGTGGGTGGTGGTGGGCATTGAATTTCTTCGCGTCAGATCTCCAACCTTCCCGACCGTAGTCCGCCAGGTTCTCCGGATAGAGGGAGAGACTTTAGTGAATTCAGGATGTCGCCAAAGGGCGAGTGCCGAAGATGTCCGTGGCCGTGAACTCCATAACGGGCGCCCAATCGGATTCGATTGGCAAGGGCGCGAGGGTTCGGAGTCCCGCCTGTGAGCCAAGGTCTTCGCAGCGATAGGATGGATTTCGCCGACGCCAGAGATTGTAGCCCCGAGGCGGTGTCCAACCACCCGCCCTCGATCGGGGATCCGCCCGGATTAAGGGTCGAGGGATACCGGTGCGCCTCCGTGGCACCGCTCGCCGCAGAGCTAGATCATGCCCATCGAGACAAGGCGGCGCTGTTATTGCGCTCGAACTGGTCAAGATCAAGTCTCCGCGGATATCGCCGATAGTTTAAATCTTCCAAATCTGACCCGACGCCAGGGCGAAGCTTTCGATTCGCTTCCAGATGGCTGCTTAATTGGCCCGCAGCAGTAAAGCCGCCAACACGAAGATCCGTCCGGGAGAAAAGTCTCACCTCGACCGCTGCCGTGGTTGATGATCAAGGAGCCATCGGCCTATCGGTGACGCACACAAAGGAACTCTCGATGAAAGCACCAATGTCGGTGTCAAACCGCGGATCTCGGTAGGGGTCCCAACTGTATGCCTAGGAGGATGGTAACAGGAGACAAGGGACACGATGTTTTACCTGTGTTCGGCCCTCTTGATGGAGGTAAAACCCACGCCCCGCTTGATTAATATTGATGATATGTGTTACAAGAGTGGATCTACCACGAGATCAAAGAGGCTAAACCCAGAAGCTAGCCTATGGTATGATTGTTGTTCGCCCCACGGACTAAAACCTCCGGTTTATATAGACACCGATAGGGTTAGGTTACACGTAGTCGGTTACAATGGTAGGAGATCTACATATCCAGACGCCAAGCTTGCCTTCCACGCCAAGGAAAGTCCCATCCGAAACGGGACGAAGTCTTCAATCTTGTATCTTCATAGTCTTGGAGTCCGCCGATGATGATAGTTCGCTATCCGACACCCCTTGTCCGAACTCCTCAATGCCAAAAAAGGATAAGTTCCATAAGTGGGGCCAGTGGCTGCGCGTGGCAATGCCTAAGTGGGATAAGTCTCGAAAGAGATGGAGGATGCAGTGTCACCCGTTATTAAGAGCTGGCCCCCTGTGCAGTGACTTGGTTCTATGCGCATGGGGAGGAGTTGGACCCAAGACAGCAATGTTTCGACGAGGGCAAATCTGAAGGGAGCCGATGACACGATACTTGTTGCAATAGAAGAGGCACGATCGGGGTGTTCCAGCCCAACAGAGAGAACGACGAGCTTACGCGCGTTCTCGGGAAATCCTGAACACCCGGAAGAACACGAGGCATGGGCGCTATTCCGTGGTATGAGGGTTTTCAGATCGAACAACGACTACGTAACCCGCAAGCAGAAAGAAGATTATGGAGGAGAAGAAGAGGAAGATGGAGGAGGAGCAGAGGAAGGGACTATGAACGCCTTTCAAGGACTAGAAGCAAGTCAAGCGGAATTGGCAATCAAATTCCAGCGGCAATGTGAGCAGATCGACTCACTTAGCCAGCAAAGGGGTCTCAAAGAATGCAGCAGCCTAGCGTTGATCCAACATTGGATAGCACCGCCCATCCATCCCGAGAAGCAGCGGGGTTCCGCCTGCATTTATGCAATGCTGGATAGATACCCCGTGATGACATCACGGATAACACTAATCATGAAGCTACACGTCAAAATGAAGAACATATCCATGAAGGTGGCGGACGCCGTTTTTTACAAATCCCCCAAGGCAACCTTCCATTGCAACCAGATTCCAGCGGGCTATGCTCGTGTCTTGGTTGATGAGGTGGTGGACCCGGACCTAGAGCTTGACATTCCCGGAGGTGACGACAGCGCTTTCTGAGAGGCCAAACATCGTGGTCATCCTATGGAAAAGGATTGCATCATCTTCAAGGCCACCGACAAAGATCAGCCGACCTCGTCAAGTCCGCCACCGAGTCAAGAACTCCCGCCTCCCGCAAGTCCACTAAGTCCGCAGAGTGTCGCCACCTCCTCCAAGTCCGCAAAGTGTCAGCCACCTCCTCCTCCAAGTCCGCCACAGCGCCGACGCCCACCTCCTCCAAGTCCGCACAACCTCAGCCACCTCCTCCAAGTCCGCAAAGTGTCGTGCCACCTCCTCCAAGTCCGCCACAGCGCGACATCCACCTCCTCCAAGTCCGCACAACCTCAGCCACCTCCTCCAAGTCCCAAGACAGCTTGTGCCACCTCCTCGCCCAACTCAGCCTGGCCACTGCCTCCGCCGCCTCATCAATCGCAGAAGAGACACCCCGCAGCTTTGGTGCATAGCGGTACGAGTCGAGGTAGTAGAGGAAGTACAGCGGAGGCAAGCGATACAAATATGGTCCAAGCTCTCACGCCTCTTCCGCAGAGGCCTTATGACAGGTCCGAGGAAGAAAACGCAGCCATATCAAGGCCTGTGGAAGCCTATTTTGCAATCGAAACCGCAACCGCCGCCAAGGGAGAAAGTGCCTAAGGAAACGATTGACCACTTCATTCAGATGGTTTCAACCACCAGCTCCCAAGCCTATTGATGAGACTATGAGCGCCACATCGAAGTTAAATCGAGCACGCCTACGTAAGGAGGCGAGCTCGGATCGAGCAAACAACAAGCAAATGTCAAAAATGTGGGAAAACCATTCCCACTGGGAGAACAGCGGCGAATCGATCCTCGCTTGTTGTGCCAACAACACGGATAAAGACGCTACCCAATATTATTGTGGGCAAACAGTTTACGCTCCCGAGGTGGGCAATGTGGTAATAACCAGGACCATATAATGCAGGCAAGTTCTCAACATATCTGTTGGACAACTCCTCGAGATCGAGCCCATGCCCGTGCTTACAGAGGATGAAATAAATGGAAATATGTCCGGCCAACCTTTGGTCAAGCTGCATAAGGTCAAGAACCTCCCAACGAGAATGTATGAATTGCATCAATGGTACATGAACATTACCAAGATTTCCAATCGATTGTTCCTCATGGTGAATGTCAAGGAGGAGCATTACTCATGAGAAAGCTCGTCTGCTGAGTATTCTCGAATCGCTTCAGTTATACAATCAAGACGACTCGACAAATCTATCATCACTGCTATTGTCCAGTAAGTGATTTCTTTCTGTAATTTAAGTCTCAAGCTAGCTGTAGTGATCCTTTTGATCAATCATTACCTGTAATTATCCTCACTATATTCTTTTCTCGTGGTATTATGCAGATGAAGATATATGAAATGAGAAAAGGTGGACGCTGGCATTGGGTTCATTGACCCAAACACCAAGTAATGAATACACATGGAAAATAAATGCACATCATCAAAAGGTCAGAGGACAACATGCTAGAGTTCTTGAAGCGCCTCAAATACAATGAAGATATACTACTTCCTTACAACTTCCAAAGAGTCACACTGCCTTGTACTACAAATTCTCTGCTTTTGCCTACTAGCTAGCTACATGTTTTTTCTTACATATGCCCGCTTAATTAAGACATGCAAATGTGTGTGCATGCAGATTTCAATCGATCTTGTGTATCATTAAAGTTGACGCCGAACAGTTGAAATATCGGACTCACTACTCAAAGCAAATACCGACTATAACAACTTGTTTGGGATAGTCAATGTAATTTCAATCATTATTAACTATATATCTCGCCTATTTAGTTCGCTATTTCATGATATGAACTATTTAATAACACCTTTATTCATTTTCTTTGTCGGCGGCATGGCTTGGGCAAGGTTCATCACTACTAAGGCTTAATAGAAAAAAGCTTAAATGGTTTCACCCAAGGTAAGTAATTATAGTACTAGCTAGCTAGCTAGCTGCCATCTCTTTAATTATCATGCTTGATTAATTATTATCTGATCAAATTCCATTCTCGTGAATCTAATTCTCAAGCAGCGCAGGGACTGATCTGTGCATTCTGCATTTGCGAGAACATTCACATGATGGCGTCCAAAGAAGCAGTATCTCAAAGATGTGAATGGGTACGCTTGTCGTAACACTATTCACAATTTTTACACCATTATCGATATCTAGTCACACAACTAATACACATGCATATTGATCTCTTTCTTAACAGTTCACAGAGGTGCGGACAAGCTCATAGATACGGAGCGCGAGAAGCACTTCAAGAGGAAATAGCGGGATTTTTGCTCGACTCAGGTCATAAATCCAAGGGAGAATACTATTACCGCCACCGCCCCATGAAAACCACTTCCAATTGTCATCGTGTTCAAGGCACCAATTAGGCTAATGCCACTGCTCAAGGCAACATGCATATGTAGGAGAAATTGTATATAGCTATACATGTGTTTGTGTGAATTAATTAATATGGTGGTTTGTGAGACATTGATGTTATATATATATATGCATGATTGGTTCTACTAGAAATTATATATATATATATATATATATATATATATATATATATATATATATATATATATATATATATATATATATATATATATATATATATGCATAACGTACAATGTGTAGTATCGTGAAAATACCAAAGAAACTAAAAAGAATTAAAATGGAAACACAAAATTAAATGAAAAAGAAATCATAAAACTAAAACCTCTAAACCTTATAGTACCGTTGGTGTAACCAACTGCTACTAAAGGGCTCCCGCCTCGGAGTGGCCTCGTACACGGGTTGGTTTTTAGCACCGTTCGTACGAACCGTACTAAAGGGGGGGCTTTAGTGACCACACTTTAGTGCCGGTTGCCAGACCCGCACTAAAGGGCGCTATGAACTGCAAAAGCATGTCTGTTCTGCACTAGTGTCCAAGGGCCAGCAACATCACACGGCAGTAATGGTGGAGGCAAGCGAAGTTTAATGGCAACATGGATTTTGTAGCCAACACCAACGAAAGCAGGACAAGGGCAACAGGCGCAAGGGTAACAGCCGAATCGAGGTGGAGCGCTTAATCCCAATCCGACCGCTTGAATTATCTGTTGAATCAACCCCGTCCAAGCATGGGACGTAAGGAGGCGCTGCAAACCACCTCTAGAAGGATTGTTACATTATGCAGGAGTTCAAGAGTTCTAATGCTTTCCGTATGATCAAGGTTCCGCGCGGTTCAGATCCGCCGGGTTACGATGGAGGAAATTCCGTTCAGGATTTAATGGTAATCGGGGACATAACAATCGTAACAATCGAATAGCCAAGGTGGTTACAACCAGAAGCAAAGAATAAATGGGTTATCGTGAGCAACCTAAAGCAGCTTGAATAGTGGGCAAGACCATGTCTTCACCACTAGCTTAGACAAGCGAGACCGAAGCTTCAGAAGCGGGCAATAACGCCGTTGAACCGGTCGTGTTTCATTACTTACGCTGGTCGAGCAGCCCATTGTATGGAGTAGAGAGGATCATCCTCCCGGTTGACAATCCGGGTCAGCTAAGCCCTCGTGGTGGCACCTCGTGGGAGGTTATAAGTTCACCAAGGTGCTCATGGACGGAGGGAGCAGCATTAACATCCTGTATTATGAGACCTTCCGTCGTATGGGGTTAACAGAGAAACATCTCAAACCGCCCAATACAAGGTTCCATGGTGTGGTGCCCGCAAGTCAGCAGATATCCGTTGGTAAAATAGCTCGAAGTGGCCTTTGGAGATGAATATGATTCCAGATCGAAACATTGACGCTTGAAGCGGTAAAATCCAAAGTCCATATCATGCCCTATTTGGGCGGCCGGCTTATGCCAAGTTCATGGCACGGCCTTGTTATATCTATTTGCAGCTCAAGATGCCGGGTCACAAGGGGACAATAACGGTTCATGGGAGCCGCAAGATCGCTGGAATGTGAGGAAGGTGATGCGGCTTACGCGAGTCGGTTTGTGCCACCGAGGAGCTGAAGTATTATAAGGACAATGTTGATCCGCGGACATGACTCCATTAAAGAAGCCAACTACAGAGCATGATCCGCCCTGAAATTCAAATCGGCAATCGAGACTAAGCTTGTTGACTTCGGTTCGGCGATTCGCCCAAGCAGTTCAAAGATCGCGCTAACTTGATCCAAATAGGAAAGCGCGCCATCGAAGTTCATCCGTGAGAATCGGGATATTTTGCATGGAAGCTTCGACATGCCGTGTACCGAGGCAACTCGCCGAGCACACTCTTAATGTTGATCCTAAGTACAAACCGTGAAGCAGCCTCCGCCGGTTTAACGAAGAAAGGCGAAGGCCATTGAGAGGAGGTGGCTGTGCTCTTAGCAGCCGGCTTTATCGTGGAAGTTTTCCATCCGTAGTGGCTTGCTAATCCGTGTTGGTTCTAAGAAAACGGCACTTGGCGATGTGTGTAGATTACACAGATCTTAACAAGGCTTGTCCAAGAGATCCTTTTGCCCTCCCCGCATTGACCAGATTATTGATGCCATCGCTGGTTGTGAGCGCTTGAGCTTTTTGATGCGATTCGGTATCATCGATCAAGATGGCGTTATGACCAGGAGAAGACGGCGCTTATCACTCCCTTTGAGCCTTCGCTATGTGTTCTATGCCTTTGGGCTCAAGAGCGCTAAGCAACTTATCAACGCTGTGTACAGAATTGCTCGTGATAAACAGATCGGCCGTAATGTGCACGCCTATGTTGATGATATTGTGGTCAAGTCAAGGAAAAGGAGACACTGATTGACGATTTGAAGGAAACCTTGACAACCTCGCGGGTTTACAAGATGATGCTCAACCCGCCAAATGTGTCTTTGGTGTTCCGGCAGTGTTATTGGGTTTTCGTGTCCAACAGGGAATTGAAGCTAATCCGAGAAGATTACGGCTATCACCTCCCCGCTAAACCGGCGTGTATTAACGATGTCCAGCGCTTGGCAGGCCGGATTGCCGCGGCCGAGCCGTTTATCACCGCCTTGAGAGAAGGCCATCCTTTGTACCAGATGTCAAGAAGATGATCGCTTTGTCTCGAGTCCACCACCGATGAAGCGTTGAGGACTTAAAGCGCAATTGGCCAACCCGCTTCGTGCTCGCCGCCCCATTGACAAGGAGCCGCTTCGCTATATGTTGTTGCTAACGCTGTGGCGGCCAGCTGCGGCCATTGTGGTGGAGCGAAGGAGGCAGGAAGGAGCATCCGTTCAACGTCCGTTTATTATATCAGCGAGGTACTTATCGAATCTAAGCAAAGGTATCCGCATTGGCGTAAGCTGGTATATGGAGTCTTTATGGCAAGCCGGAAGTTGAAGCAAGATTTCCAAGGGCACCCATCACGGTGGCCGCTTCGCTTCCCTTTGGTGATATCATACGTAACCGGAAGCGATCGCCGGATTGCCAAGTGGGCTATAGAGCTTGGACCGACGGTTCAAGTACGTGCTCTTGACGCCGGTGAAGTCTCAAGCACTTGTGGATTTCATTAATGATTGGACGGAGTTGCAAGCACCAAGAAAAGCCGATCATACATATTGACCATCCATTTTGACGGATCCGTGCAATTGAGGGCTCGGGGTCGAGTCGATTAACTTCCCCACGAGGTGACAAGTTTTGTTACGCTCTCCGCTTAATGTTCCCTTGTACTAACAATGCAGCCGAGTATGAAGCCTTGCTCCATGGTCTTCGGATGGCTAAGGAGATGAATCTAAGCCGGGTTAAGTGCTTCGTGACTCGACCTAGTGGCTCAACAGTGTCCGCACTTGGGATTCAAAGGACCCACTCATGGTTGCATATCGTCGTGAGGTGGATATTGTCGCAGTCATTTCAAGGGCTATCAGTGGACCACGTGGACCGTCGAAGAATGAAGCGGCGGACGCTAAGCCGGTTGGGCTCTCAACGCAAACCGTCCCGCCTAATGTTTTTCTCGACGTGCTGCACAACCCGCCTGCTAAGCTCCCCGGTGAAGCGGATTTGGCTATTCCCGATCCGGAGGCTCAATTGGTGGCAACTCTTCACATCACTGATTGACGCTTCTTATCTTGCGACATGAACCGGGCGAGTTACCGTAAGATGAGACGCTGGGTCCGGAAGATAGTCCGCGATCTAAGTCTATGACCATTGTTAATGGCGAATTGCATCATTGCAGCGTGTCGTATGCGTTTAACGCTGTGTGTCCCCGAGGAAGGCTGTGAAATATTGCGTGAGATCCATGAAGGAGATTGTGGTCACCACGCCGGTTCAAAATCCTTGGTGGCTAAAGTTGCCCGCCACGGTTTCTATTGGTTGACGCCCATGCCGATGCGGAAGATCCGGTCGACGATGTGATGGTTGCCAAAAGTTTTCCAGACGTGTTTATGTACCACCCAAGAATTGAGGATGATTCCAATTACTTGGCCGCTTATGACTTGGGGTTGGATATGGTTGACCTTTTAAAAGGTCCAAGGACAAAAAGACCCACCTCCCGGTGGCGCTTGACAAATTTACAAAGTGGGTGGAGGCGTAACTCGTTAGTAAGTGTGACG